>WOGP01008428.1:0-11226 GCA_015342065.1 Leptinotarsa undecemlineata
ATATAGGATGGAATTGGAGGATACTTGATGAAAGTCCATTAAAACCGATTCAAATAACATTTTTTTGTAAGATTTTCATACACACACACACACACACACACACATATATATACATATACACATATATATACAAATACATACACTTATATAGAGTACGATTAATATTAAAGTAGTCAAACACATTATCAATTTATGTTTGTTAAACATACTGTTTCAAAAACTGTCAAAACAAACAGATGAAAATTCATAAAGAAAAATGTAAACGATATCTCCCTTTGAGATAAATTTAATACTGAGACAAATTACCACCAGGTCAAATTCATTACAAAATCTCAATTCACTTACATGAGCCGGAGTAATTTCTTCAGATAGCCTAGTCTTTTTATTGGGTGCATCTCCTTCCGGAATAGCTTCAGACGACATTCTCTTTCTACTTTCAGGGTTAGTATCATTCTTGCTAATACTAGATTTCCTTTCTCGTTTGATAAGGCCTGGCGCCAAATACTGTGACAACTGTTTCCTCTTAACATGCCTTGCGTCCAAAGTCATTCCATCTTTTATAGCCTGAATATTTATTGCATGCTTGATGACGTGATCCATAAATGATTTGATATCTCTTGTAAGGTCAACACTCAAGTCTGTCTTAGCGAATTCCAATCCAATAAACCACATAGAACATATCGTATTAGGTTCCCTTTGGGACTCCAGCATTGAGTAGCTTTCAGGATTGATGTGTGCAAGGGTTATGTACTGATTTCTTTCCAGATATCCTAAAAATATACAACATTATTTAGAGACATTCGGAGATATTCGGAGATATTTATGAAGGTCAGCAGACAATTTGCAACTAAATTGCAACTGGAAATGCGAGAACTCTCTCCAATCAAAACCAATATTAAGACTTCCTTTCAGTGCCTCACACCAAAAAAAAGAAGCCAATCTTGAGGAAATGACAAAACTGAAAAAGGCAAATTGCACTTTCTTTCAAAAGTATGTTATAAATAACCTTATGAAACAAAAAAACAAATTAATTAGTTTCTTACCCACAAGAATCCTAGCTTTGCTTTCAACTAGTCCGCACCACTCCAAATGATCTTTTGCATTTTCTGCCATCACTAGTAGTACAATAAAATGCTTGTATTTTGTGAAAAATGCTGGCTGTTCAAATAACTTGTCCCAACTGCTCTTTCCAAGCATAATATCATCAGTAATAGACAAACCTTGTTTGAATTCTTCAATCATTATTGTTCTTGTGGAAAGGGACACGTTGAATGTTGAATTTTGTTGAGGATAAGCAGGTGTGATAATTGGCATCAAGTGATAACGATCTTGAATGTTTACCTGTTCGAACATGAAATTTCTGAATTAGAAAACAAAACTATTAATGGCATTATAAGTAGAATGTCTTACCGAAAAATAATCAACTTTATTACACTAAAACACCCTGGAACTCAGAAAAAAAGTAAAGAAAGGGTGCAGAGTTCAGGTCTCTTCCGAAGACCTGCTAAGCATTAAAAAAATATTTAATAGCTTAGAAACAAACTCTTTTGATTGAGTATATAAATGAAAGTGAAAATTCCTTATGAGTTCCAAATAGAGAAAACCAAAAGAAATTTGTTGAAAATAATTGTTTCCAATACCAGAACTGTGAATTATCTTCCTTAACAATCATCTGAATTATATTTTTTTCAAAATAATAACCCATTGTGATTGAATTTAAAATGTTTTTTTTGCCCACTGTTGTCACCATCTAATGACAACAGCAGGTCGAAAAAGAAAATGCCTAGTCGAGGTTTGATGGTGCCTTACTTTTAAATGAACAATTTCTAGAACAAGTTGACCGTATTTAGTGAATACCCCTCATCCCAGAGCATTGATTTCATTAATTATACTCTCTAAACAACCTGATACCAACTGACTAATTAGTTCTGATCATTTTTAACTTGGTTATTGAGACTTATGTGAAGAAAAGTATTTCTCAATACTGGTAGCGGAATGTCCACTGCTATTTACTAACCAAAAGATTTGTTATTCAATAAATAGTAAATCCAAAGCATTTCAAGTTAACCAATAAGTCTTAATGACAAGTAAGAAGCAAATAAGTTCTGTTCACCAGTTACAAAATAAGTATACATACCCTGGGATCCCATACAGGGAATCCAAGGTTAACATTAGACGGTTGCTTCAGTAAAACAGGCTGTGGCCACAGCCACTTCGAAAAAATTAGAAAAAACTTATGCACTAGAGTAGAAGGTGCTGCATTTGGATACAGCTGGCAAGTTCTTGCTACCAGCATAGCCCAGGAAACACCACCCAAATATCCTAGAACGTTACTGTAAATGCCGTGTCCTGAAAACAAATAAATAAGCATTAAAATTATATTACAGAATTATTTTTAATCAGTATAAAGGTGAAAACAGATTTTAATTTAACAAAGGCAAATCAAGTGAGTTTTTCCAGTCAGATTACATTAAAATTTTTGCATATGAGGATTGTTCACTCATATTCAAATTTTTCAACACTGCCAATGTTGTTTCTTGATGTTACTTTGGTGTAATTCAGTTTTTTTTTTCGGAATCTGGTTAGAGATAGAAAAGTGTCACTTCTGAGAAATTCTTAAAACAAATGAGACAATTCCGAAAAGTGATGAATATAATAAACACCATGTATACTTAGATGTGAACTATTTAGAAACTGTATAACGGCTTTTAAAACGTAATGTGTCTTGTTGACCCAACAGTACAAAATGAAATAATTTAATGTAGAAAAATCAAATATTGAAAACACTTCTGGACCAAGAAATATTCAATTACAAAGCCTTAAACCACTTAAGAAGAAGATATAAGATACTCATATGCACATAAACATTAAACTAGAATTTAACAAATTTCATAGAAAAAGGGCATTAAAAAATATACAAACTGACCTTTTCTTAATTCTTCTATCTTTATCACTGATTACTTAATAACTGTGAAAATACTTACGTTTCGCCCATAGCTTAATAGCTCTTAAAGCAAGTCTAAAGTTTTCAATGTTTGGAACTAGCCTCAAAATCTCATCTGTCACTCGACAACCATTCAAACTCCGTACACACTTTTCTTCTAAATGTTTCAATAACATATCATCGCGTAAATCCATTGAATCTGGAATTTCTTTCAGTGATAGTTTTGCAAATAACATGTCAATCTCAATCCCATCAAAATTCATTCTGATCACTGGCACGTAAGCTTCTTCCACTGCCTGAGAAAATTAAAATATTAATCAAAACAAATGGTTTCATTTTTATCTATTAGTTCAATTTACTGTTTACTTACCCTGAGCTCAGAAACTTCAGGTTGTGCCTTGAGAAGTTCACAAAAAGATGTAAAGAATTCAGCTCTGGTAATGTGTCTAGGAGCAACACAGAGTGCATCAATATCTGCACCTTTACTGTGAACCTGAAAACATTACATTAACACATTATTAATTTATCAGTTCAAAGTATATAATTTGTCTACCATTATTTTAGCCTATCAACCAGCACCAAAGTTCCCATAAACAGTTCTTAGGAACTATTTAGGTTGGATAAATATCACCAATTTTGTAATAAACAAAAATATTATACTTATGACAATTTTACCATAATAATATCAATCAACAGACAGCCCTTCCTAAGACTTCAAGATATAACACACTCAATGCATATACCATTGATAATGTCTGCCAGAGTAGCAGATGAAAGGTTTGTTATTTCAGGTTGGTGTTCAGGTACTCATCTCCTGAAGACACCAACTTGGTTGGTGAAACACATGTCGAGAAGGCTGTTGAAGTTCTGGTGTTTGGGAACAGTTGTATAGATATGTTAACCCGAAGATTCTCATAAACAAAGTATGATGAGCTGTTTTTTTTCGAGTTTCGCTCCACGTTCTGTGTTTTTGATCCTCATAAGGATTATTTCCACAACATTTCGGCAAAGTCTCATCTTCTGGTGATGTCTGAAGTTTAGAACTAGACTCTAGTCTGGATTGAAAAAAAATATAGTGTTATTTAAAAAAAAACACAAATTCAAACCATTGAAGCCAAAATTTTCATATAGTTTTGAACCTGGTAACGAGAAGAGGAGACTAAGGTAGTGTTGAATAACTTCTTTGATCAATTACCCAAACACCAAACTAATATTTTTGCACTCGACGCGCGTTTCGCCAACAAAGTTAGCATCCTCAGGGGAAGAAAATTGATCTGAGAGATCATAATCTCATAATCGTGTAAGTTCCCCCCCAAAAAAAACAAATAGCAGTTATCCCAAAAAAAATTCTGTACAATGAAAATTTTGGGAGTTTTGTAATTTTTCATTTTTGATTCAATTTAAATATTTATTATAGGGAAGTTATGCACCGTTCAAATACATGACAGCATCATTTCCAAAAAAAAAACTAAATGTTACATACCTGTGTGTACTTTGAGGTGTTTTTGAAGACTTCCTGGATAAGAAAATGATTTTGAGCAAATTGAACAGGTAATTGGTTTTTCTCCTTTATGAATTCTCTCGTGAATTTTTAAGTATTTTGGAATATAAAACCTTTTTCCACATAAAGAACACTCATACTTTTTTATTCTCCTTAAAAAAATATATTTCAGAATAACAAAGGAATCAAGTCAATTTGACAAATGAAACATTTTATTACTAGTTGTTAACGTCAACCTAGACATTTCCAAACTACACATAATCAAATCAAATTTATTCATAATAACATCAACATAATTATAAAAAGTGAAATCAATAAGTAGTGATGAAAAATTGTTTTGAAACAGTTTCAACTTCTGGTGATACCACAAACTACTTACTCTAGGTGTCACTAAAGGTTTGGTTTAAGCCCCAATTTTCTATTTGATCATGTTGATAATATTAAAAATATAAGTATGATCGGTGATTGTGAACGCTTCCCATTTGGAGATGCTTTTCCACTGTTTCATTCAGAAAAAGATAAGAATTTATCGAAAATAAATATAAATAATGACATGAAAAAAATTGACAAATGGTTGAATAACCTCAATTTAACATTCAACCTAGAAAAAACAGTTTTCATGATCTTTAAGCAAAAAATATGAACAACATATAACTTAAAATTAAGGACAAAAAATAATCAACCAAGTTGAAAAACATAAATATTAATTCCTAATAATTGATAAAGATGTCTCTCTCTTGAATTAAATATCTTATTAGAATTTGGTCATCCTGCACTAAAAAGCAAACGAATATAATATATGGTAATATTTAATAATAATATTAATTAATAAACTATGGGATACTTTATCTTTGGAATTATACAAAATTAATAACAATATGACTTTGAAAAAGCTAAATTCTTATAAGAATTGTCTGAAAATCCCCCTAAAAAATAATATTCAATTATTAAAAAATCTAAATAATTTTCATCTTGATGTAATACATACTACCAAAGGAAATAATAATCCTATTTCAATTTATTCAGATGTTTTTAATAAATTGCATGAGAAAATGGAAAATTTAAAACAGTTCATTTATTTTCCAAAATCATCAAAGAAATGATGATCGTCATATTTTGATTATTAGACTGCTTATATTTTCTTATTATCAAAAAGCTGTTATTATTGTTTACTTAAACATTTTTAATAACTTCCTTATACCAGCATAATTTCTGTGGAAATCAAAATCTGTGGTTTTTCAACAAGTGTTCCAGATATATCGTTATAGCTAAGTTCATAAAAACCAAGACAAACAACAAAAGTTTTCCAGCAAGGTCTAGCAAGGACACAAGAAATGACTCCAGGATAAAAAGAAAATCCAGTACAACAAAAGAGGCATCTTGAACGTCTACCTCAAGGTAATACATACAAAAGTAAGCTATATATTGCGTTTCATTGAATTTGTAATTTTTGACACCAACATCAAGGAACAACTTAAAAAATCGTCAATCATAAGAAATGTATTACTCAGAAACACGAATTGAATAAACTCAATAAAGTTAAACCATTAAATTATCCCACAACACAATTTTCAGACTACCAGTTTTATGATAGATTTGTTAACTTAACCGATACGCAAATCCAATTAGAAAATAAAGGATTCAAACATAACATGAAAACATCAGAGTCAACTAAGAATCTACATATCTTAGGTATCAAAACACAAATTACACTCAAATATATAACCCTAAATATTAACTTGAAACGTAGAGCAGCAGACATCATTGAAAATTGTATTTCTATTTTAGACTACAATTACGAACAGAGAACAGTGAAATCGATAAAACAAACAGTCCATAGCAACAACATCACATTCACAACAGCAGATAACTGGAACACAGTTATTGCTATGTCCAAGGACATTTATATAAACAAAACACTCGGTCATTGTACAAAAAAAAACCGACCAACAAATTTCAAACCACAGTTGAAAACGCCATCCAACAAGCTACTTCACTTATCAAGCTTGAAGACAGATACAAATGCATCATGTCAAATCCACAAACTCCACAACTATATTCATTCGTTAAACTTCATGAACAACATCCTCCTGTTAGATCAGAGGTGTCGTTTCTAACAGCACCAACATAAGTATAACATTTTCAAATTCCATTGTCACTCAGTATCAAAAACTCCAACTAAATAATAAAAAACATCTATAAGATTAATCTATCACCTAATTCTGAATTAGTTTCTTTGTCACAAATTTATTCCCAAGTATTCCTCCAGAATATTCTTACAAACTTTAGGTGAAATGCTTCTCAAAAATCATACAAATCCATGAACTCTTTCAGATATCCTCTCACGATTCTCAGTATGTCGCAACCAAAATTATTTTGAATTTAATATCACATACAGGGTGACAATTTGAAAACTTGCAATGGCTATATCTGAGCAACAAAATAAAATACAAGAAATCGCTGAAAATAACTTTCATAATAAGGAGCCACCCCAACTTTATATACTTAAACGACAACCTCCTTCTTGTGATACCTTATGTAAAAGCTCTTAAGAAATGCCCTTCAATTGTACCCCACAAAGTAGTAAGTTCTGGTGTTTCAAATAAAACACTATTTATTTAAATTAAAATTTCATTTTCTATTATCAATTGAAGAAATGTTTAAAACCATCTTATTACCATTGTGGGATTAATATTAAGAGTCTATAACACTTAAGCCTGTACTAATTTTGTTTATTTGTACCTGAAAAAATTGACTTAGTTGATAAGTAAAAGTAACAAAAAAGTGGTGTCTGAAATATTCATTCATAAAAGGTTATTTTTTTGTATAGCATTTTTTACTTCAGAACGGGAAAGGAAACCCTTATTATTAATATATTTGATTTTTATTTCGATACATTTTAAACGAGAAACAGAATTTTTATCTGAGGCAATGATGTACAACACCAAACAACATTGATGGTAGAGGACAACAGTGTTTGTCAAGAACAACTAAAGTATTTCACCAGAGGCTCCAGGAGAGAAATGTAAATCACGTGTTCATTCGCCAATTAGTAGAAAAAAAGAAAAACTGGTACTGTAACGAATAAAAAAAGGATCAACCAATATTACTGGACAAAGCAACGCAAACTGAAGTTCTCTGACAGTTTACAGTGAATCATACTTTATCGACTCATCAGGTAGCTACAGCAACCGGATTATCCCGAGAATCTGTAAGGAAAGTACCTAAATTACATAAATTTCATCCATACAAAATGCAAATCCTTCAAGAACTTGGTGATAATGACCCCAACAGAAAATTTTAATTTTATTAAATTATTACAGCTAGAATTATCGCAGAACCTCGACTCATAAAAAATATTTGCTTTAGTGACGAGTGCACTTTTTATTTGATTGGGCATGCAAATAAATAAAACTGTCATTACTGGAGTGACGAGGAACCACGTTTATTTAGAGAAGGGAATGAGCAATACCCTGAAAAAGTTAATGTTTGGGCTGGTATATTGGGAGTTGCAGTTATAGGTACATTATTTACAGAAATAAATTAGTATGGCGAAATGTATGCTCACATGCAAGATCTATGGAACCTCGGATAGTTAATGAATTAGAGAATCAGAAAGACATACACGGCACCTTCATCTTTAGAAGAAAATTTATTACATTTTCAACAGGATGGGGCACCTTCTCATTATGTAGTTCCAGTTGGACAATGGTTAGGTTAGATTGAATGGCCTCCTAGATACCCGGACTCATTTCCTCTTGATTTATTTCTCTGGGGCCATCTAAAATCTGTTGAAAAGAATGGAAATCATTTTGAAAATTTCTTAAACTAATAATAGAAAATAAAATTTTAATTAAAAAAAATAGTGTTTTATTTGATAAACCAAAAACTGCTACATCGAATGTACCTTTGTAGGTAACCACTGAAGAGCATATCTTAAGAGCAGCTTTTGGATAAGTTATCACAAGTAGGCGGCTGCTTATATTTTATTTGGTTGTTCAGGTCGTAAGTTTTCAAATTGTCACCCCTGTATAACAACAAAAAGGCCTCATAATGGGTAATCCTCTAAGCCCCCTCCCAGCTGAAATTTTCATGGACAATTTCGAAAAAACTATACGAAGGCATGCAATTTTCCAAAAATGTATTCAATGGTAGATGGTAATTAATTTTTTACACACAAAAACTTTAATAATGTGAATATTAAAATCACAATAGAACTATAGACCAATAATTTGATAAACTTTTTAGACCTCACGATTACAAAAATTATTAACAAACACAATTTACCATGAACCAATCCATACAGACACAACTATGAACATCTATTCCCACAACAACATAAATTAGCAGCTTATCACAGTATAATTCAAAGACTCATGTCCACATGAATGTAATTCTTCACATACTGCATAAAAAACGTCTCAAACAAGTTATTAACCAAGTATATCCTCACATAAAATAAAATACTGGCACCTTTAAACCTATACCAGAAAAAACATCAGGTATAATAAAAAGACTACCGAATGAGAAAAATATTTACATAGCATACAAGATTGGCATCCTTGGGTGCATATAAAGAACGAAAAGTCACAGATAGACAAGGATAACAGATCAGGTGTCTACAAACTAACATGTGGGTCATGTCTAAAAGTGTATGTAGGTAACACGTCAAAAAATTTCAAAACAAGAATCTCCGAAAATACAGTCATCTACCCATTCTCGAAAAGAGTTTATTTTGAAATTAATTGATTTTTTCATTCCTTTAATAGGGAAGTAGAAAGCCAAAACCTTTCTTTCCCCAAAAGCGAATTTTCTCTTCGAACTAAGCCATTGTATGGCAGAACAAGTGTTGCATTTTTGTAAAACTGTTTAGTGATCTCACAAAAAAGTGTTTTTTGAATACGTAAGTTATATATTTTTATCAAGTATCAGACAATTCCATTATATAAAACACTTACAGATACTTTCACTTGTGTGAAATTGTATGTTACAAATTACTTGTGAATTTGATGTTAAACCTCGTTTCACATCGTCATTTGAATTTATATTACCAAATACTACTTGAAATTATTGAAGATTAAGGATTAATAATCAGAACAATTTTAGTTCTACTTACAATTTTTCAAAATTGACCTCAAATGACATTGAATTATTCGACATTTATTCCCCTATTGTAAAACTGCCTTTTAAATCGCTTTCTGGTCCAGATGGAATTCCTTGTTACTTTTTGAAAACATTTGTTTGTGTTTTAAGTACACTTCTTCAGATATTGTTCAAAAAAATCTTTGAATACTAGTTTTTTTCGTGACATTTGGAAGCTAGAGATTTATAAATCTGATTCAAAGCAAGGCAATAAGAACTACATGAATTACAAAAATACTTTCAGAGCTATTTTGAAAAATGGGTCTCCCATTGATAAATAAATTACCTGAATATTTCAGGGAAACAAATCTGTAAACTTTATAATTTAGTCACTTAACCAGTTTGGTGATCCAATAATTTTTCTGAAGAAAGTTGGGTTGGGTAACAGGATCAATTTTTTCTTAAAAAAACTATTGTTTTCTTGACGATGTTCTGAATTTAATTGAATTATTTTTCAGGGCTCTGTAACACTCAAACATACCTCCCATAAAACTTATATGATTACTATTGTTTCAATTCTTCAAGAAATAATAAGTTCTTAATTAAATTACTCACCGAAAAGTAGTTTTTTCGTGTTGATAATAATACTATTTTAAAAACCATCAGACATATTAGATACCTATTAAAAGTATTTAAGTATTACATCTTTTACTGAAGTTAACATTATCTATTCACAGTATTGGAAACAACTTTTGATAAGAGGTTTATCAGTTGGTGAAGTTTACCTGTGAAAATTTAGATGCCTCTTCAAGCATTTCACTTCTTCAAAATGTTTATTACAAAAGTAACACTGATAACCATTTTTCAATTGATGTTCAGATACATTGCAAGCATCAACGGTTTTAATGTCCGATATAAGACATTTTTCTTCTGTATTTTGCTCACACTTCAATTCATCTTCTGAAACAACTTTTCTGAATGGATAGATTCATTTAAGATTCAATATACCTGAATGATAACTGAAAGTATCGAAAAATGTATATTTATCCCTACCACTAATTAGATCTGCACTAATGTTTGTACTGGACTGATCATCAACAGACTTTTTAGGAGTATTTCTCAGTAGCCTGTCATTGTTTTCACATAATTCTCTGAAAGATATTGTATCCTCCATTTTTTTCAAACAATCATCACAAATGTGATCTGGGAGTCCATCTCCAATTTCCAACTGAAAATATGATTATTGATTTAAAAAAATTGTGGAATGAAAATGTTTCTGTTATGAATCAATATGTTTCAGAAAGTATTATCAGGCGTATGATGTAAAAGGGTAATTAATGTACACTTACCTCTATTGAGGCACATTGTTTCAACTTATATACGATGGGAGGATCAAAATCAAAAATACATTTTGTGCCTTTTCCAAGACATAACCTACATATTTCAGAGGATTCTACCAAAAATTCCATAATGAAATTTTAATGCATCACTAGCATAAACGAAAATTGTGAAGTTATTTGGTATTGCTTATTTTTCAAACAATAGGAAAAATATATTAACAAAAAATAGACTTGACACTAGATTAACCTCACTTAGATCACAGCTTCTTCTTCTTCTTCTTCTTCTTATTTTTGGTCCCAGCTTCCAGATTTGGCGCTATTATGACCAGTGCTCTTTTTGTTATAGTTTGAACTATAAC
>WOGP01008429.1:0-11226 GCA_015342065.1 Leptinotarsa undecemlineata
AACTGAATTGGGCTTGCCCGTGTATCTTGCCCGTGTTTATCTCTCCATCAAACTGATGTTTCACACAGATCGAATGAACCATCATTTTCAAAATAACAACGGTTCAAGTCTTTTCATAATGACAGCATATAATAATAATAATAATAATAACCACCAGGGTAAAACGATATTTGTCGTGGAGTTTTCAGCTACTGGCGAGACGAATATCGTCAGAAAAGAGGAGGAAAAACGGATGAAATATCGAGATTTTCTCTTCGAACCCCGCAAACTCTATCCAGATCACTCTGTCAAGATGGTTGTTCTGATTATTGGAGTCCTTGGTGGAATGATGTCCTCTCGAATCTCAAAATCATACCGGCTCTCGCACTAAGGCAGAAATCATAGCCGCACAAATGCAAAATGATGTCATTCTTCGTTCACTGCGCTTGCTCAGGACACATGATTCTAGGACCCAATGATCACTTAGCTCACGGTTGTGGGGAGTGGACATTGGTTGATAATGCTGGCGCGCCCTCCCGATTGTATCGTGGCTTCGGGGGATAGGGCCTGACCAGCGCAGACTACGGTGCAAAAAGTAAATAAATCGGCTTCATTGATAATACAAAGAAAACAATATGAAGATACAGTGATTACCCTCTGAAGAGAGTTGATAAATAATTAAATTTAATTGATCTGTTATTTATCAATTTGTCCAATGAGCAAATGCTGACATTACTGACTATCATAGATATAATGTTTATATTTGTATTTGAATTTCCTGATATAAAATCTCTTCAATTGCTCGGGCAATGAATTATAAAATTTTACAACACCAAAAAGAAATAATCTCTGAGACTGTGCAGTGCGATGTTGTGGCGTAGTTCCTTTGTTTTTGTGTCTAATGTTTCTTGAGTGAATATTTTAACGCAGAGTTAGTTTTTGTATCAATGAGGTACATTACATCAGATTGAGAACTATTAGTATATATGTAAAGACACGCCCATGAAGACACTTCTGAAGAAGCCATTGTATGCCAAAACACGTGTTGCCTTTGGAAATCCCACAATAACGTATTTTTCGAATGAACCAATAGAAGTTTTTGAAGATTGGTACAAGTCCAGGTGAGATATCTGCAGCACAAGGTAGTGAAACACATCGTGATAAGAAAGGAATTGTGTCAGCATTAGTACTATTATAATCAATGTGTCACAGAAAGTGTAAACGGTAATTTTTTGACTAAGGCTTCAGGATAAGAGTTATTTTTGAATAATTGTAATAGAATATCTAAGTTTCCATCATAAAAAAACACTCTATATGTTTACCAGTGGGTCTTGAATTGAAATCAAATTGGGGTTGATCTAAATTTCACCCAGTTATTCATCTCTCCATTTCTAACATGTACAGCATCTAAAGTTACTGGATACTGGTTGGGCTTGATAGATTGTCGCTATCGAGTTTTTTTTTAAATCTATCGTATTCAAATCTGGTGACCTTGCGAGCGACTCCACTGATACTCTTTGGCCAGGCCACCTATCAGGAAAGTACTCATGAACACCAAGAGTGACAAAGTGTTCCATCTTGATTTTTATTGTAAATTTACGTTTGTTTATTGTCACATTGTTCAATAACTTCATTTCGGGAAACTACTACGTCAGATTTCAAAAAATAAAAAGCATTACAAAGAGAAAACGACGATTTTTCATACGAGATATCGCTCGATCTTTAGTCCATTTGAGAGTTGGATTTTACTCCGCCGATGAAGTTAGAGTGCCAAGGTAAATGATAGGCAAGTTTGTCAGGTCATCTCATGGCGAAAAGACTGAAAACTATGAACTAAATAGTGATAGAAATAGACATGAAAAAGGAATCAATCGAAAAATAAGAAATAATAGGTTATTTCAAAAGTTTTGCCCGTAATATATCAGTGAATCTATAATATATCAGTGAATTCAATTCAATAGACATGAGTGGCATTTGAATCAGTACACTTTCGTTAACGTAATACAAGTCGTTTAATTTCCTTGGCATAAAAGACTTGTGCAGGAGATTCGTTGAAGTTGACAAAGGCCATTTCTACCTGGTCCCGATTAAGGAACTTTCTACCAGTGAGAAAGTTATCGCAGTGTTTTTGCCTTTCGAAAGTGCCTAGGTGGCTTATCGATATCCAACCACTGTCCTGAATGTCACTTGTTGTCGTAGAAGATCCACTTTTCGTAACACAAGACAATCCGATCCAAAGAAAGACCGTTTTGATAGCGCAAAAGAAAAGACGAACATACCTCAAAACAAGACTATCCCTGTCTATCGTTCATACAGTGAGGTGTCTTTTTTCGTACTTTTTGACCTTTCCAATACGTTTTAAACCATCAAATACTGCATGGGAGCTGGCGTCTAGTTTTTCCGTCATCCCACGCAACGTTTGTGACGAGTCAGTCTCCACCAGGGTCCTCGAATTCTCGTCCTGGATTGCTGTAGGTCGACCACTTCGAGACTTATCTTCGAGACTAATATCTCCAGAATGAAATTTAGCAAAACCAACCTCGAACAGTGCGTTCATCAGTACTATTTTTCGGGCTATTTCGGCAGCGCGTTGCTTCAATTTGAATCCGTGGAGAAAAATTGCCCGAATATCCACATCATATAGTCATGAGCTAAAAAGAGGCAAAGAAATTGATATTTAGAAAAGGATGAACAGCATCAATGTATAGAGCACAAAATTTCCTTTATCGATCATTATATTTCACGATACAGTATAATAAAAATGTATTGAGTTATGGAGCTGTGAAAATACATGATTCCGGAACGGACGGAACTTCTGAAACAACCCAATAATATTTTACATAGACACGAAATTATTCAAAAGAAACCGATGGTACATAACAAAAAAATTGAAAGCCCCTTATCAATTTCGTAACCACTCACTCTCTCTTTTGTTTTGTTGAAAGATTTCGTGTGCATGTGAAAATATGATTTCATCTGTTTTTGAAATCAGCACAATTTTTCCGATTTATTCTTTCTCATTCCAGTTGCCAAGTATCACAATAAATTCACAATAATACTTGATATGCTCAGAAGAGACAGAAGGATGTTTCGCCCTCATATGCGGTAGGCGATAAAGCGGTCTCGACTAGCTACATGAGGTTTTGGGAAAATATTCAAAGGTAGAAAATGGTTGTGATTGGTTAGCTGGATAGAGATGTGCTGTGAATGGTTCTGGTTCTGGTGTTGAAATGATGAGTTTTGAGATGTTTTCGAAACAGTTTTTGAAATTTTCGAAACCAGCATTTGTTTAGCTCCAGCGGAACTACTTTTTCACTGAAATTGTTCTCGAGTCATCAGAAATCAGAATTACTGATGAAATAACTTTTTGCATTAATACTCCATGGTAAAGCGCTGCTTTGCCTTTGAAGCAATTTACAGTTTTTGCCCTTCAGCAAGTATCGGGTTTTTGTCTGCTGAAAGATTCAGGTAGATTTAATTTGTTTTGTGAATTGTGGTAAAGTGTTGAAAATTATTACAACCTTCCGGAAATATTGAAATTTCTTTGAATTATGAATTGAAAATCGTGATTTGCTTCAATTCTGAATACATTCGGAAATGAAAATGACGTCGAATATAACATCTTTTTTGATGATAAAAAATACGTTACATCAATAGAATAAGTAGCTAATATCAGTGTTTCTTGTATACAGCACATTTATGAAATTTCACAAAGCCTTGCAACTATCAACAACAACTCCAACGTGTCAATTTTCAAATGAAAAGAAACTTTGTTATATATTTTTACAGCTATTATGCATTTCTTGTCGATGCCTCCACCTCCTTCAGCAGCCTTCGTGGCAGATCATCCCTTTGCTTTCTACATTCAGTCCAACGGAGTTATTCTCTTCTCTGGTAGATATACAAAGTGAAGAATATATGCTGTATTTTATTTATGAATAATAATCCTGTTCTGTGAGTCTGATACAAATATTTCACTTGGTAGTACAAAATTTTCAATTTCAGTCAAAATGAATATATCTGTGAAATAATAAAATTAAATGATACTGATTTCTCCAGTGTATTATTTTTGCAGAACAACTATTTGTGACTTCTCATAAGCTACGAAGATGAGTTTCTCATCTCATCAGTTTGTCACAATAAGTTTCGTCGCAGAACAAGTAGTTACAATATTTTTATCCAACTTCAAAACTGACGAAATTCAATACAATGTAGCAATTGATATCTTTAAGGCGAAATATATGGGTCTTACCGAAGCTAATAAGAAGGGCATCTGTTCCAAATCTTCATTTCGAAATCCTGTTTATCACTTTATATAAGAATCTACAGAAGAAAAGGTTGTTGTGTCTGCAGTGTAGTTTTCTGGTTCAGAACAGTGTTTCAAGCTTTTGAGAAACAGCCGTTGCAATTCCATTGACATGATTTGGAGGCATTTATCTTTTTGGAGAAAACTGATGCCTGATTAGTTCCACTACATGAGGCAAGTGTGTGTTATTCGGTAGTTGTAGTACTAATCAATACAATGTTGCTGTATCGCTGCTGTTCCAATGTTTTGACAGAATCAGAATCAACGAACAGCGTTATAGAACAGTGCTTTCAAAAAAGTGTTATGCAGCGCCATCTAGTGGCGAGTTGCAGAAAAATTGATAGCCTTAAAATCTTCTCCATGAAAAATTACTTATACATGTCAAGTTTCATCACGATCGGTTGAGCGATGTAGAAGTTTATCACTTGCCAACCAACCAACAAACATCCATTTTCATATATTAGATTATTTTAACATCGTTCTGTTTCAACTTATCAATCCAATGTAAATTGGTATATGATCATTGAATGTCTATCTATCTATCTATCTATGCATAAAAATATATTTGAACTCAATAACCCCTACTCAGGAAAAAATAATAAATAATCGGAATCGACGGAAAATTTCAAAGAAGATTGCATGTTACTGTTCAACAAATACATGCCTACAGATGACTCAATTCATCAAAATGTTCAGCAGATTAGGTTTTTTCTTAATTAATTGGGGTCCAGGTCAAATCCCTTGGAAACAGCTTCTTTTTCTCATTGCCAATTAAACGGGGATAACCTTCCCACAGAGAGGAAATTTTTCAAAAGTAAGGTAAGAGGGGATGAAATATATATTTATGTGATTTTCTTCTGTGGTTCAGACTCCGGCATTTGTGTTCTCAATCCATAAACGAAGTGAGTAAGTATTCCTAACAAAAGCAAATACGTGTTTTTGAAATGTTGTTTATTCATTTTGCACAAAAATGCATCACTCAGTACCGTAAAACCAACTTTATTCTTTTGTTTCACAATTTGTTCGAAGATCAATCGTAAATTTCGAAAGTCAACAAACTGGGCGGCTTCTGCAGAGTCATCAATTGGTTTTTGCCAAACCCAGTAAAGAGTGAAAACATATAGTCAAGTATTAAGGTGTTGAGTGAACAAATCTCTATAGGACATTGTTTGCTAGAGTTATTGTAAGTAGGTACCCTATTCAATTTCATCCCATTACTTATTTTAGTACTAGTTGTAAACCTCCACCTCGCTGAGTCTCTAGCCATATCTTCATTTACTCATTTAATTTTTTTATTGTAAATTCTTAATTTTCTACAAAATCGAAAATAGTACGTATGTTTAAGAAATGGACAATGCAATGAGTGGGGGGTTACGAATTCTAGTTAGGTGTGCCACAGGGTTCTATTCTGGGTCCTGTGATATTATTGATATTGTAAAATGGCATTGTGGAAATGTTCATGTTATATTGTATAAAGTTAATATCCCTGTTTTTGTGACAGATCATTCTGATGAAATGCTTAAAACACATTGTAATGAAGTAATCCAATTTTTGGCAATGGGGACATATGATAACACACTATTTTTCAAGGCACAAAATCCTGGGTTTCACAACCGTCAACAACAATGTGCATAACCTGATGTCAATGATACACCAGTTTCCAAGTCTGCCACCCATGCCAAGTTTTTAGGAATGTGCATCGATTAACATCTTAATTGGAAAGTACTTTGTTCAAATATGTGTGGAAATTCATGATCACTTCAATGAAATGAATGAAAACATTTGTAATCTGAAAACGAGGTTATATAGGCAGTTTGTAGGTGAGTTAGAAGAGGAGGTAGTTGAAATAACAAGGGTGCAACTATGAAATTCAACACTGGAGATTATAGAAATCACCGTGGTTGTCAAACTTATAAATTCAAGAGTGGATACCTACATAAATCGACTTGCTCGTTTAGGAGTATATATATTCCGGGTTCTGATTTGATCAATTGATTTCCATAGTTATACTTATCAAGTGGGCTTCTAGAGGAAGAATAATCACTTGGTGATACATGTCGAGGTGTTGAAAATAACGGTTTGGTGTTGGGATAAAACTCCAGTGATATTCATACGATTATCAAATTCAATTTCAGCAACGGAAATTTCCTTCAAACTGACGAAGTTCATTTCAAATTTTAAACATGTCACACACTAAACAAGTTTATAGCACCTTGTACATTGATTCCGTTGTCACCCGGTATAAAAGCATTATCTATATATCCTTGCAAATGAGAGTACGTATTGTTGGGACATCCTATCAACATGAAAAAACGAAGGAAAATTATTCATAATTCATTTTTATGCCACTGCAGGAGGATAATCACTATGGAAATTGGACTATTTCTATTCGTTTTGGTTTGCACTGCTTCTGCAGTTCCTATCGAGCAGGATACTATGAACGAATTCACTGCTGGAAACCGTAAGTTCTCTGCAGTGCTCTATAAGGTAAGAATATATAATTATACTGTCACAGAAAACCATTTTTCTTGTGTTTTATCTAAAAAAAATTTATTTCACATCTGAGCTGAATATTTTCTTTTTTAACATAGTTGTGGGGTGTTTGAATATTTCCGCAAAATTCATTTCGAAAGCTTCCCTGAAAGGAAGTTTATTTTTTCAGTTGATGAAAATTTTCCTATATCAGAACGAAATTACTAGCTAACCTTAGCTTAATTTTTTTCCCCTGTATCTATTTCCCCTAATGGTATCGGTTGCTGTCACTATACGATTGGCTGTGCGTTTGAGTGTGAGGTCTATTTTGATTGCCACGAAAACGGTTGTTGAGCGAATCCCTATAGGCCTGTCGATTATTATAGTATCTTGAAAAATTAGCCCTGAAATTTTGCCCTTCAGTGTATAACACATTAGCATTATTTGGAACATCTATTCCCACAAATTTAGTTAATGCTTCTCGAGTGTTAGAAAAAGTGCCTGCATCCATTATTAACCTGACTTTTTCAGAATTAGCGTTGGATTTAATGGTTGTGACAACCATATAGGTTTCAAGAGATGACGCGGATTTGTATGTCAATTCAAACATTATTCCGTATTTCATTTTCACCTACACATCGAGCATCCATCAGAATTCACAGATAAAAGTGTGAGTTATTAGGAAATTTTTCATATGGAAGTTTTGGAGTTCACTGCATATCTGAAATAATTTTCAACATACAATAGCGTATCAGACTCAGGTTTTTCAAATGGATTCCATCAGAAAAGTTTTTTCTGAAACAATGTTTATGTATTCATGTATAACCAGTGATTCAAAAGTGATTCCAAAATAACGTCAAAATAGAGTTTAGTGATTTGAGAAGTTTGTATTGGGATATTTTGAAAATTTAGTTCCTTCATTATCGAATAGCAATTTGATTAGGAACTGGGTGAATTTGAACTCAAAAACATGATTTTATTCCTCTGAATAACACTCTGTATTCAATTTCATAGTTTATTACACCGTGGAAAGCGCTTTCTGCATGAGTTCACGCCTAGCTGTTGAAGTGAGTTTTATCATAAAAAAATATTGAACATTTTATTGATGAAGTTATCCTTCTCAAAAATATATTTCAAACGATTGATGTTTCCTTATTGTTGACAAGAAACTTGAGCCCAAAATGTTTCAGTAATATCGATCACGAATAGGTCTACTTGACGATGCTAAATATTATGTATTTTATTTTCCTATGATAATGTTCAATCAAGACGAGAATACTGAGCAAACTGTCATTACAAAGATCTCTTCAGATTTTCGAAGGAGTTGATCACCTGAAGATCCATTGCCTACTATGACTCGAAATGATCCGAGAAGCCATAGCCATAGCAAATCTTTATGCCACACACGGTCAAAAGCCTCAGAAATATCAAGCACAACAGCTCTTCATTCTTCATGATTCTCGATTGCATTATTGTAAATATGGGTTACATTCGATAGAAGGTCGCCTGTTGATCCTGTCATACTGATGATTCCTCAAGATGTTGAAGCCTTCCTAATATTTGAAGACATTGTGGTTTACGACTTTCTCCATGATTTTTGATATCACTGATAGCGGAACGACTGGTCTATAGTTATTTGGAAGATTTTTCTTGTCATTTTTGGAAATAGGCTGAATGCGAGCAATCTATCAACAAGATGGAAAAACCCCTTTCTTGTAAGACAGGTTGATAAGTCTGCAAGAAACTGGTGCAAGTTCATCATTATTATGTTTTGATATAATTACTTGTTTATAATAAGGATTTGAAACTTCAATAAGCTCTAATTGTTATATGCGAGCGCTTTCGATGTGCTATCACCTTCATGGCTATACTTAAACTGAACGTTTCATATTATTGTTTGTTCTTTTATCCGGTAAGATCGCTTTAGTGATTTGTTGATGCTTCATTAATTAGGGTTTGAGCAGGTTTATGTCCTCCCTTTTCATCTGAATGTCTCAATGAATTTGCCTGTACTTGGGTAACATCAAGTGAATTGACTTATCGAAGAACAAATACAAATCAAAACACAGCAATATCTAACATTCGTTATACCTAATAAAACACAATGAACCTAGAGATACACCAACACAAAGAGTATCATCTGGTGTAACCTAAGTACATCCGGATGGAACAGGAGGACAGATACCTGCCCAAATCTTCATTAATGAAGCATCAACAAATTCACTAAGGCGATTTGTTGAAAAAAAATCGTTTTGAATCTGTTTATGCGTTAACCAGTAGTGGCATCTCTACGAACAACAACCCTCAGAAGTCGAAACTTGTACGAGCTAAGGATTAACGAGGTCTTACCTTTTACCGTGTGATTCCTAACATGGGTTGGACGATAGCAAGTCAAATTCGATCATTTAGACTAGAGCTTAAACCACCGACCAACATGGCACTCAAGTTGAATGAGTGAGCAAAGCAGCAACGTTGAACCGCTTGGCTACCGACCGACTAACGGTATAAAAGAACAAATAAGCAGATAAAACGTCCAGTTTGAGTATAACCATGAATATGATAGCACATTCTGCTAGATTTTGACCAAATTATCAATTGTTGCTTAAAAGCAACATTTATTGAACTTCTTCAGGCCAATACAGACACTTCAAATGGGTTTTGATTGAAAATAGGGACGGTGAATAGATCTGCATCGCAAAGTTGTTTTTGGCAACTCACTGTATTTCCAAATGCACATAGAAAGGGCCGTTATTTCTTGTTCCTGAATTTGTTCCTGAATTTTTTCCAATTGTTCAATATATGTGATGGAATAGGACATGTCTATTCAATGCGTTGATGAAAATTTTTTTTCATGATGTTCAAATTTTCAACCAATATTCACCACAACTCAGGTGAAATTATTGATCATTAAGTTGATAAAAGGTCATATACTTCAAACGGAAAAACATATTTTAAAACAGATTTTAAATTTTTATTATATGAAGCACTAATCAAGTAGAATTCAGTCAGCATGAAAACGCTGTTGTGGTTTTATTAAACATTTCAGTAAAAAACTCACAATAAAATGTCACCTGATCGAATAATGTTGTATACTTCCTACGTTTTGAGATACAACTACGGAAACAAAAGCTTCCACTATTCTAGGAAGTTATGAAAGGAAAAACTGGTAACATGGTGATGAGTCCCTTCTCTGTTCAAACTGTCATGGCCATGACCCTTGAAGGAGCCAGAGGAGAAACAGCCGAAGAAATAGTCACCGGTCTTTCACTACCATCGACCAACGAAAAAATTCGACAAGCTTTCAAAGCATACTTGCCCGTACTCACATCCACACATGAAGATTTGAAAATGTCGACTGCCAACAAGGTTTATGTTGGAAAGAAAGTTAAACTCGAAGATGATTTCAAACAAGTTGCAGAGAATGTTTATGGATCAGGTGAGTTTTTTTTTTGGAATCAGATAGAGTTTAATGTTACATGTGGCAAAAACTATTCCTTTATTCATCACAAAATAAACACTCGTTTATGTCAAAGGTTAAAATTGACGAATATATCAAGATATACTCACATAAGAACAATTGACTGAAAAAATTAATAATGTTTCGATTATAAATTGGCGATTATCTCTTTAAAAATCTGTTTAAAATCTCTTTTTCCGTTAATCAGCTGTCGCCCCCATACAAACGACAAATCTCAGAGAAACTTGTGCGAGCTGAGGACTACCGAGGTCTTACCTTTCAACGTGTGATTCCTAATACTGTAAAATTATTATAAATAATGATGTTGATTTGCTAACGATTCAAAATTCACTCCGACTTAAAAAGGTATTTTTTAGATCCATTTACGTCATTCCATTACCGGGTCATTTCAGCGTTGTCATCAATGGAAGTAGGAATAGGTTTTCTAATATTGAAATGATAATAATTTAACTTGAAAGGAGAATATTTTTGAAAAATATCATTTTCTTAGTGAAACATTTTTTTATTTCAACTTCACAATTGTTAAAATGTCATCATTCATTTGAATTATATTCACCTGTTCTCGTATGAATACATCCAAACTTATGATACCAAGTAGAAAATGTTATCATACATTAGAATGATATGTGACCACACATAAACTTAAAATTGTCCTGAATATGGCAATGAAGCTGAAGTTAATGCCAAACAGGTTCATGTTAAAAGAAATGAAGAAACAAATCACCACTACTGAAGTCGAACGTGTCGAAAACTGTTACAGCAGAACAAATAAAACGGGAAAGTAAATAAAATAGTGTCAAGATAAAAATTGTAAGATGATAGATGATAGATGATACAATACGATAAAATGCGTTTAAAATATTGTAAATCATTCAACAAGTGGAAGGAATCATATGTGCTGTCAACCTCGACCTATAATCAAATTATGATGTTTGAAGTATACCACAGAATTCAAAAATTTTCAATATCTGTCAAAAGACAAACCATAGAA
>WOGP01008430.1:0-11225 GCA_015342065.1 Leptinotarsa undecemlineata
GTATTAGTTTGTACAGGTTCCGTGTTGGATGTTCGTCATATTCTTCTGGACGTAATTTCGTACGTCCATATATTACCTGCCTTCTGTGATTCAGTGCCACACATTCGCATAAGATGTGTAGTGCTGTTTCTATCCCTTCTTTGCATAATCTGTAGCTGAGGTTTTCGTTGAACATCCCCATTGTATTCAAATGTCCTCTAAGCGGACAATGACCAGTTAGTAACCATGTTATTATTTTGAGCCGATCCCTAGTATATTAAAATCTGTTTAAAATCTGTTTTTCCGTTAATCCGAAATAGTTCTTCGGTTCTTTTCTCAGACGGTACCCTAATGAAAATTCTACTGTGTTTGTAGCCAAGTACTTTTGTCCGGTACTCTGTGTGCTTCTTATTGATCCATGTCCTAATCTGGTTTCGTACCATTGATTTTGGTACCCCCACAGCTGGTTCAGGACCTATATATGAAGTTGATGATCCGCATCTAGCGCATTTATCAGCTTTATCATCACCTGGGATTCCTGAATGCCCTGGCACCCAGTACAAACTTAATTTGTTCATGTTTACAAGTTCATTCAGTTCTTCATGGTACTCCTAGACCAGTTTTGATGACACTTTCGGGTTTGTTACAGCCCCAAGTGCACTCTTGCTGTCTGTTGAAATATTGATCCGCTCATTTGTTTGAGGTCTCAATTTAATAAACTTTGTACACTACAAGATAGCATACACTTCCGCCTGAAAAAATATCTCGCACATACTTTGATTTATTTTAATTTAAAAATAGGAAGGGTTCAATGAAAGACCCTATACTTAGAGAATGGTAGGTGTGTTTTTCCAGTTGTGGAGTAGGATGCAAATTTTTCGGGAAACAAATTTGATTTTTCCGTCGTTATTCTTTCTATTTTACAGTTCCATCACATTTATTTTGGCATCTCTATTATTTGTGAAACCAGGCAGCTTCTAAATAGTTTTCTCGACCGTTCCTTTTATTGTTCTCATTTGCTAATATTGTGATCACGAACTTCGGGGGTATTTTCTATTGAATCCTAAGTAACATTCATTCACCTATATTGAGGATGTGTGACTATGAAGTTATAAAATGTTTTTGGAGCAGAAATGTTTATATGGTCTGATAAATACTATTAATTCTTTTTCAATTGAAAATTTCCGGAAGAGAAGCTTTCTTCATCGTTGCTACATTGAACGTTAACATGATGAGTTAAGCTGATTCAACTCTAGTGTGCCAAGCAAAGGAAAAAGCAATATCTCAAGTGACCCGCCATTTCTTTATTGAAAATAAACGTAGTTTTTGAACAGGATTCTTAATACGAATACTAGCTGATTTGATGCCAATGGTACTCTTGAGAATTTCAGACTCACAAAAACATCATTATAATGAACAATTCAGGAACAATTCGTTCAGGCCAGTCACAATTACCTACACTGTAGGTTAATGAACTGACACCTATCAGAAAACAACTACTCCCCTGGCTAATACCATGGAGGGCGTTGGATTATATCCGACAGGAGTCAGTGTATAGGATTCTTCATTGAAGTTTTACCTGCAAATGATGTTGGCGTTACAACTGCCGCAATATATTTTAAATCATTGGAACACACTTGCAGACCGGTTTTGGACTGTTTAGCCACTCGTCAGACTATATGTGAAAAGTTTGTTTTTCCTTATACAAGGAGAAGGTCAAGTACTGTTTTTTGTAAACAACCATGTTAAAGAGCCCGCAACTCATATTTTGAAAATTGAAATATAAATTTAAGTTTATTAATTGTAAAAAAAGTGGAAAAAAAGTTGTAAGTCAAAATAATCAGAAAACATTTTTATACTCCATTATAATTACGTTATCTGTAAAAAAAGGAACAACAAAACGGTGTTGTTATGGAGTATGTAAAAGTGATACAGATACAAATCATTCAAAACCAAAGCCTTGTCTTGAATATCGCAAAAAAAATCAAATCATCAAGCAAATTACATATTGAAGCATGTGCAAAATATGGGAAATGTGAATTGTGAGTGAAAAAATGTGATGTGGAGTGTGTAATATCATCAATAAATCTATTGATGATATTACCAAGGATACTTATATTTGCTCACTTCATTTCATTGGAGAAAGTGGTGCTACTGAACAAAACTCTGATCCTTTAAGCTATCAGGAATTTCAACATACGTGCATTATTCCTTATTGCATTTTTGACTGTAAATTTCATATATATTATGTTGTATAAAATATTTCGCTCTAATAAAAATTACTACATATTCAATTCAGTATTTACATATTTGTCTAATTAATAATGCCATACGTACAACCTCAAAATATTAATGGTTTGATTTATTTATTAGTTCCATGAGTAATACATGAGTCAACTGAAATATATTTTCAATTTCATCAAATAAATTGACATTATCAGTAAAAAAAACTGTAAATACTATTTTTATATGTTTTTAGATAGTAAACAAATGCTGATACCTAACCTCTCAATCAGCTCTTTTTTTTTCCTTTTTGCGGACGCTCATGACATTTCAACCACCTCTTTAATTGTTCACAATTATGAGCCTCAACTGAATTATAAACAAGTGAAGCACCATCAATGGTTTTTTCCAATAATTTATTTGTTTGTTGTGATAATATTCCTTGCCCAGCCATTGTTGATTGAAACAGTAAAAATTTTTTGATTTACCGCCATTTCAATATAACGGCTACGCTTGCGCTCATCTTATTATGAAAATACCTATTTCGGATATGAAGTTGGTTACCTGGTTTACATGCAGATGGGGCGATGACAAACCTGTTGTTTGTTGTCCGCTTCAGCCTAGTTCGAGGAATGATACTCTGAAGGAATTCGATTTTCAATTATCGAAAATCGTCGACTTCAAATTGATTATAGACACTACCTTGCACTGACGAGTGGCCAAACAGCTCGAAACCGGTCTGCAAATGTGTTCCAATAATTGAAAATTCATTCCGACACTTGTATCGCCAACAGCATATCCAGAAATGCAGTGAAAAATCTTGCACTAACACCTGTCGGATATAATCCAACGCCCTCCGTGGTATTAGCCGGGAAAGTAGTTGTTTTCTGATAGGTGTGAGTCCATTAACCTACAGTGTAAGGGAGTTGAGACTGACCTGAACCTTCGTATGATTCGGCAACTAACTGTGATGATTCTCTGAGCATAATCAGCTCTATCGCATGCTTTTCGATAATATCCAAAATTGTATCTGATTGAAGTTTTATGTTCGGAAGTACTGAAAATTGCATTTTGAAAAATGAACAAATTCGCGAGAAAGAAATTTTTTGGCTTTCTACTACTCCATCTTGACACAAAAATAATGTGGGAATCTTCCAAAGAAAGAAAGGAAACAATTTCAAAAATTAATTACATACAAAAATGTGTAGATCATGCGAAGAAGTAACTTTCAGACACAAACTGATGGAGAATTAGAAAGTCAAAACCTTTCTTTCCCAAAAATCATTCTGTTCTAAAAATATACCCTTTCGATTTAAACAAAATTCCTATGGCTGGGTTCTAATGAAATGAACGAATAAATGTTATTTACATACTCTCATCTATGAAATAGATGTATTCAACCCATGTAAATGAAATTTTTACATATCAGTCAGTACATTGTGTAGGAATCCTGTGAATAATATCTTATTCAATTTTATATCGAATGTTTGGAATACAAACTGAGTAGAAAAAAGTGTTATTGTGTAATTCAATGTTCATATGAGAGTATTTGTTTCAGGAGGGCTTTTTCTTTTAGTTCGTGTTTGAAAGTTACTTCTTCACATGATCTACACATTGAAATTGATTGCCTCCGTTATTTATCTTAAGGTTTCCCACACAAAATGGAGTAGTAGCCAAAAACTTTGTTTCCCGAAAATTAATTAATAATAAATAATTAAATAAATTGGTGTTGATAGATTTGTTGTCAATGAAGCCATTCTATCAATAATATCGAATTTCATATGATTCATTGAGAGAGGCTTAGATGGGGCTTGGATATGTGTGTTTCCTTCACTGAAGTAAAAATTTCAACGAACACCCCTCTCAAACATTCTAGTAGGTGAAAGAGTCCACATTTATTGTTTATTGATTGATAGCTGCTGGTTTTGTTTCAAATTTTCTTGGAAAAGCGCTTCCTACGTTGGCAAACTGGGTTTGCCCTGATTTCTTTTCATAAGTCATCTGATCATTCTAGAAGTATCGCTATATACGTTAATGTATCGCATTACTAGTTCTGATGGCTTTTTTCCCATGAGATATCCTCATAGCTCGCCCGCCACGTCATTCACTTCTGTGAAGAACACATTCCATTCCGTTCTGGATTTTCAACGTGCCGTCCCGTCGAATTTTCAGAATTAAATAGTTCACGTGTGATCTGGACACCAGTTGACCGTCAGAAGTGATCTTTAACTCTCGTCCAACGCTTCTGGAAACATCTGAGGAACGTTAGCCTCTGCGGGTCGCAGGAGGACAAGGACGTGATGACGCGACTCGAAGTTATTATTTGAACCAGGGAATTCTACTCACGTCCGGTTCGATGACTAATTCTGTGTTCTTACTTCTTCACTCTCACTATCGTTCTTAAGAGGTTATTTTTACGCTGCGCGGGATCGGGCAGTGCCGTAGTCCACGCTTTGGCCATGCACGCATTCGGTTATTGACCACCGGTCGATCGGTGAGGTTAGCAGTCAACTTGATAGCGACGTCAGCTTCAGGAGATTACTGGTTCTTCACTCGTGAGTTCTTGGAACAGGACCACATGCTGGAAGCAGAGAAAATTCCCCCTTGAATCGTTTTATTTGATTGATTTAATGGAATATTCATACACACATACTTCGATTCATTCAAATTCAAAGAATGGAAGGGCCTAATGAAATACCCTTCATGATGTTGATTGTTGCTAGCACAGACAAAGGACGAATCTCGTTCGATGGTCGATATCAAAACTTGACTTTGCAACTGACCGCCTTTGAAAGGCGTTCATCCTTGATATTTTGGGATTGGGTCTTCTGCCGATCCCATAGATGGCATATTCGTAAGGAAGGTGATGCCATCATCTTCACTAATTAATATTTATATTGATTACTAACGACCGAAAATAGTACTATCCATATACTACTTACTTACTTCTTACTTGTCTGAGAGGGTCAACAGTAGTTTCAAGCATATTCAAATACAGTTCCCCTGTTAAATTTTCATCAATAAATAGAGGTTCTACAATATCGTTTTCCAATATTCCTGCCCAAACGTTAATTATTTCTGGATATTGGGTATGTGTTTCCCGGAAAACGTGAGGGTTGGTGTCACACCAATAATGGCAATTCTGTCTGTGAACATTGCCGTTAAAAAAAATGTCCATTCGCCACTGAAACAAATATTGTAGTTATATGTAGAATGATTTTGCTGAATTCTGTTCTTCGATCAGGGCCATCTTCAGTTAATTGGTGTACCATTTAAATTTTGTATGGATGACCTATTCCTCTTCAAAATTATCCACACAGTAGAAGGAGACACCTCACAAACATTCGCGACGGAATAAGTAAATTGTTCAGGATTTACTATAATCTCACCCATTATTTGCACTTGCTGCTCTTCCGGAATGAACGGATGACCTGGGATATTTTTGTTATGTTCCCTAAAATAATTTCTACAGATACGAAAATTAATTGAAAATCCTTTCGGTCCCGTGGAAGTTACGCATCGCACCGTTCCAATGGAGGAGAATTCACCATTTCAGAGATTGTTAACGTTGGACATTTCTATTAGTAAAACCAAAAATCTAGGATCTACTCAAACTAGAAGATGACAGTACGCCCAGCTGTCGAAAGCGCTCGCATATAATTAAAATAGGAGTTATAAAATTTCAAATCATTTTTGTGACTTATATTTATATTGAAATATTGAAAATAAAGGAAAATTTGATGCATCATTCAAAATAAATATATGTATATAAATTTCATGAATACAGTCCACTTCTCATGAATTCCCGCCCACCCACTGATATGGGTATCAAATGAAAGACTTTGCTCAAAAGAATCCGAAATGGTGTCACCCTGAATCTTATATTTCAAATATTATATTCCAGCACAGATTTCATATTCGATTTTCGACCCCGGTGTATATCAAAAGTTTTGTGGTGAATTTTGCTGAACATTCTCAACATTTTTCAAAATTTATTACTTGAATAGTTCTTATATTTTTCTTCAAGTTCCATTTTATTTCTAGGTATCATTTGCGCAGAAGGCGAACTATGGAGAGAACAAAGAAGATTCGTTCATAACTGCATCCGACAATTTGGTGGGTCGAAAATAGGCCAACAGAGAACTAAAATGGAAAAACTCATCATGACACACGCTAATGAATTCGTGAATGTGAGTATCTGTCATAGATTTTTACTAACCAACCAACGTTTAAGTTGAATTATCATTTTTGATGAAGTGGAGTCCCTTCAACACTTTTCAAGCCATTGCTTCGCTTGAACGGTATTTCTTCCCATCAAGAAGCAGTGTGAAATCCAAACTAAAAATTGTTTTCGATCCATTTTTTAATAATAACAAAAGTGATGTCACTCTCAGCACAATAACTCACAAACTTATTAGTAAAATATCATAAAATTTCAACAGCTTTCTTTTGAAGGTTAGTACTAACTGAAAAAGCGGTAAAAGCAATAACACTGGGTCCATCTATGTGTTAGGCCGGAGACTGTTCAGCACATGTAATATTATATCGATTGTTTGAAATTCAAGTGATCGATGTTTCAATGTGAAATATTTGTATTGATGATTGTATTGTCTCAGTAAAATTATTATTATCAAAAACAACAAAACTATGGAAAATATGATAAATAACAAAGAGATATGTCACAGTGAAATTCTGAAAGGTTCCGCAGTATTTCTTAAAACAAGAATCGAAATCGAAGCTTGAATAGATCAAAACTTGTTGCTCTATCAAGTCGATCCGACAACTTCGCCAATTATTCAATAATGGATAGTTCTTGACACACTTTTTTGTCGACGAAAATATACGGTAGTCCTTCTAATTGAAGAGTGTTATTTCTGATTAGGACCAATTTCAGAACTGTTCTGTCGTGAATACAGTATATGTGCCAACGCCAATATTCTAGCAGCTTTTACATTGGGAAGTAAAAGAGATTTCAGTTAGAAAATAGCAGCAGTTATATAGGTCAGTCTTTATCAACATTTTAATATTGTATGTGACAATGAGCGGTGGCAGACGAATACATGAACAACACATAACCAATATTCATCGGACATTTCAGCTCAAAATCCTACCCTGGATAGGTACAAATGAAAAAACATATTTCAACGACATTGCGCATTTGGAAACAGACAAATTTTCAGACGATAAGTTAATGCATCCTATGATGCACTGTTTGGAACCTTTAGTGTAGTAATGAATATTACTGGAGTTTTTTCCCAACAACAAATCGTTATTTTTAACACCTCGTCACGTGTTTCGATCATCTTCAAAAGAAAGATCAAACTTCCTCTTGAAGATGATCACTTTGTGATCAAAACACGTGTCGAGGTTTTGAAAATAACGATTTGGTGTTGGGAAGAAACTTCAGTAATATTCAGGTTAATACTTGCTAATAAACCTTATTTTTGTCTTACCGCTTCTTATCTTCGAAAATTCATTATAATTCATTTTTTCTCTTAGTAACCCTTTACATAAAAATCTTATGTTTATCTTATATTTATAACATTTTTGAAAATATGATTGAACTGACCCATATTTGATGAATATCCATTACAATGTATTGAAAAAAAAACACTTTGAAAGATTTGTTTCAATACATAACATTTTCAATTATTTTTATTATGTGTTACATGTAAGTTTGTGAATTTGATTTTATGTTTAGTATTTTTATTTCTGTTCGCTTTGTTGAACTACAACAAGTTGTACTGTAGTTTAACGTATTGGAACATTTCATTATCCGACGATCTCAAAATGCTACTGAGTGAAATCATAAAAAGTATTTTTTAAATTTTACTTTCACCCAAATTTTTTATAGTACATTGGCAATTTAGAAGAGGACATTGCACTCGACCCTTTAGAACCACTTCGGCACAGTTTGGGGTCAGCCATAAATTTATTCGTTTTTGGGATATCATGGTCACGGAATGATGATAAATGGATTTGGCTACAAGAGATACAAGAAGAAGGTATCAAGCATATTGGAGTTGCCGGACCTTTGAATTTTTTGCCTTTTTTGAGGTTTGAATGGATTTTTTTCTATACAGTGTCATCTATAGAGTAAGTTACTGATATAGGAAATATTCTGGAAAACTGAGTTGAAAGAGTTGTTTGTCTTTCAACTTTATATTTTGATCCCAGAATTCATACATTCGATTTGGCTGAATTCTAACAAAATAATTCCAACTAACGAATATTTTTGTATGATATTACTTGAATACGTTCAAACTGAAAACCGAATCTTTTCAGCAGAGATTGCTTCTTGAGAAAAATTGTTTTCTGTTTGGAAAAATGAGCAAAATATCAAAAATCGGACAATTGAAAATGAAATTGAAGAAGAATAAAAAATATTTAAACCAAGTGACTTCAAGACGTTTCGAGTATCCACAATCGTCTTCGGATAATTCTTGAACTGTTGCTCCGAGAGATGACGATTCATAGATAATTCGAACGCCTGTTTCGCCTATTTCCTCTTTCCCCTCTCCCCTTCTCCGGTTTAGCGAGAGTTGACTGTTTAAAGTATGATTGAAGGTTTCCATTTGTTACGCATCTCAAAGCTAGCTTGGCTGAATGCGTCGTTGGACAATACATATGCAGCTTCTTTGTGCTTCCCCTTAAACCAGTGTTTCTCCTTGTGGATGATTTCAGCTTGAGCTCACTTGATGTTGTGTTGATGAGTCCAAACGTGCTCTGCTATTCCCGATTTGCTGATTTCTTCCCGCTGTTTATTTCTCTTATGCTCGGCAATGCGAACTTTCAATGGCCTCTGTGCTATCATCACTTGGTGTCAGTCCTCTTCACCAATACGTCTTAGAATGGCAATTCTTGAGATAGTTATTTCGACTAGGCTTCATGTTCCAGCTTGTATATGAAAGAAATGTCTATACATAATTTACGAGTACATATTATTGTGTAGAGTATTTATTGAAATCATTATTTCCTTCAACAGGCGTAAATAGGGGTGATTTTTTCATCATGAACAATGATAATTGACTCTTCACAATTTTTGGTTCACGCTATTACATCTTCAATGTCATGCTTGCACAGACAAAGACATCGGAGAGTACATACAAAAGTAGTTTATAGTAGAAGTAAAATTCAATACAAATTCGATAAAACATACTTACTGTTGACATAGTGCGTAGTGCATCAATGTATTGAAAATACGAGACTCACTTCAAACAAAACTATTCTCATAATTTAAAGAACTATCGCTGTTTCCACAAGAATAGAATAAATCAAAATATAGCAAGTGGATGCGTGGCTATCTATGTACATCAAGACCACAGTGCAATAGAAATTCCTAGAACAACTCATTTTGAAAAAGTCGTCATTAAAATCGTTGGCTCCAAAGAGATGAATATCTGTAACATCTATATCCCACCAAATCGTGACGTGACATATGAGGAGTTGAATAATATTTTTCGACAAATACCCAAACTAAGACTTTTTCTAGGAAATTTCAACTGCCACACTTTATGTGGATGTGATTCCACTCAAACAAGAGGCCGTATTCTGGAGAATGTTATAGACGATAATGATATGGTCCTACTCAATGACAGAGGAAAGACCCATTATAACTCTTTTTCCGGAACCTCTAGCGTAATAGATCTCAGCATCAGCGGCGTTTTACTATACACGCAATTTAATTTCACTATACATCCCTATCTACAGAGGAGCGTCATATGATAAAAAACTGGAGATTGAAGAGAGCTGATTGGAATCTCTTCGCGAATATAATTGAAATCAAAGCCAATCATTTCCACATGCAACACAGCATTGATGAATGTGTTGACGATTTCACCGGAATTATAACGGATGCAGCACAGCTAGCAATAGGAAAAACAAAACATCTGAGCAGCCATAATCCAGGTCATTGGTGGAACCAAGAATGTAGCCAGGCTCTGAAAGCTTATAAGCATGCTTTTAATAGACTTAAAAGGCACCATGCACCGGAAAACCTGACAACTTCCAAAACCCTGAGAGCAAAAGCCAGGTGGATCCTGGAAAAAAGACTCATGGGATAGTTATGTATCATCAATTAGCAGTTCAACTATGCTAAATATGGTCTGGGACAAAGTGAAACGCATAAAGTGTAACAGAATAAACAATAGTATCCTATAACTTCCAGTTATACAGAAATCGCTGAATTTTTTTTATACATCTACAAGAAGAATCTCAACAGTTCCAACTATACACCCGAATTCCTGAGCTATAAAAATAACAAAGAAACTCAATGTATTGACTTTTTCCGAGATGGAATGAACCAATCAACCATGAAGAATTTACTGAAGCACTACATTCTTTCAAAAACTCAAAAACTCCAGCCCAGGATCCGATGATATTCCATTCCTTTCTCTACAAAACTTGCCAGATGTAGCTTAACATCTTCTCCTTGAAATTTTCAACAAGATATGGACGCAAGCGGTTTTCCCTGAAAAGTGGTCAGAAGCATTCATAGTACCTTTGATAAAACATGGTAAACCAAAGACAGATCCACAATCATATAAGCCAATATCTCTGACCTGTATAGTGTGTACATAATCAATTATAGACTCACCTGGTTCCTGGATAATCATCGGATAATCTGATGAATCTAGAATCATATATCCATGAAGGCTTTGCCTACAAAGAAATTCCCATTGCAATATTTTTTGATATAAATAAGGCCTATGACATGAGTTGGAGATATAATATCCTCAGAAAGTTGAGCTCCTGGGGTATAAATGGAAATCTTCTGAGATTTCTTGGAAACTTCATGGAACGAAGTTCCTTTAGAGTTAAAGAGAATGGGACACTCTCCGGAAGAAGAATTCAAGAGAATGGTACACCTCAAGGTTCAGTTCTGAGCGTCACCCTCTTCCTGATAGCAAAAAAAGAAGCTGTCAAAAATATCAGCCACCCTGTGGAAGCTAGCTTGTATGCAGACCATCTGGTCATATATTCTCGGGGGAAAAATTATCAAGAATAACCTACAAGAGGCAGTG
>WOGP01008431.1:0-11225 GCA_015342065.1 Leptinotarsa undecemlineata
GTCAAAGTTAGTAATGTGGTAGAACGTTTTATGGGTTTTCATGATGTTTCATCTGGGCGCGCAGCTGACGATTTGTTTAATTTTTTAATTCGTACGTGTGACACCTATAATTTTAGGCAAAAGTTAATTGCGCCAACCTATGATAGGAATGCGGTCATGGCCGACCATTAAAATGGTTTATAAACTAAAATAAAGTCCATAGCTCCTCATGCAGTTTTTACGCATTGTCATGTCCATGCCCTAACTTTAGTATCAAGTAAAGCGTGCAAAAACATAAAAAATTTCGCGCCTCCGGCGGGCTTTTCTTTATGTATATAGTCTTTATGACTTTAGCCTCCCCTGTTCTCCAATGCACGAGCCGTCACTGTTGAGAATTTAGACAAGCAGTCTCAGATAAGTTTTGGAAGCTGAGAAACAAACTACTACAAAAGGAAATTGAAAATATATTATTTTTGACGAATCAAATTCCTACAGACAATTCAAATTGCTCTGTTTTGTTTCATAGGGATTATTGACATTCAAAGGTAGCTCTTTGATTATCCTTGATTAATTTAACATCATTTTTGAAAAGATTATGAAGTAAAGTAGCAATGAAGATGTCACAAAATTATTTAATGAAACTGAATCTTTCAACATAGCAGTAGCTCAACATTCTGCATTGATGATGTTTTGATGAGCTAGACGGTAAGTTGGGTTCACTAAGCAAATACAATTGGAATGACATTCAATAAATTGATGGATGTAACCGGTTACTACGTGATAGGAAATCATAATGAAGAAAAGAGAATTGAAACTGTAGGACCTTATAGGATGAAACTGCAGTAACGTTAGTTACAAATAAAAGTGGTAAAAATATAGAAAGTTTCAATTCTCTTTTCATCATCCGGAATGAGATTCTTTCAACAGCACCTCGTAGAAACAAAAATATCTCCCTAAAAAGCGGATGTATTTTACTTCCCAAGTAGATGTTTTTAAGAACAGACAGTAAATCAATTCGTAATTGGTTGAAAGTGAAAAATATATATTAATATATTAAAAAATATTGTATTTGTATATTTATTACTTTCAGCATTTTCATTTTACTGATGGAGATAACCATAGTTGGGATCAACGGACAAAATTCAAAGAAAAATTGTGTTATCATTTCATCGAAGAACATGTAAAATACATGTTCAATCTGGTGTACCTCACTCTAGCCATTGAGGACCATTACTCTATAAAATTATTAAAAATGATACAGTAATACAGGGATTTTCATGATGAGCGTTAATTAGCCGTTTCTGACAAACTATTTCCATTATGAACCGTTTTTGAGATAAACTGTTTCAAACGGAAACTGACGTGGTTTTCTTGCTCGTTTTTTTGAATTCATCACTTATTTTGGATATTCAACATTTTTTTATACTTAGTAATATTTCTTTTTGATCCAGTTTTTCAACTGTCTCAGATCAGTCAATTCGAAATTGGTATGTACCTACCTTAGAAAAAGTTACAATTTCTATACATTGAGGTATTAGTCTCTAACGTACAACAGTACATATTAATATTTTGTAATAGTGTGCTTTGGAAAAATAAATAAACCAATTATTTAACGTCAGTTAAACGTTAACGTCGTTGGTGGTTTTGACTGATTGTGATAGCTACCAATTATAATAGAATAATGTCAAGATTAGGTTACATGAAGACATGTCAATATTATCTTTGTCCCAAGAACACGATCAATAAAAAACCATACATTTATTTTTTTCCTTATGTGATTGTTAGTTTTCTATCCAGGAATATTTCTCTCAGTGTATCTTTTGTTTCGAATGAAGTTCCAAATGTCTAGTATGATATTTGAGATTCGATTAAAAGTTTCAGAGAACCTTAAAATAGATTACCAAAGTTTTTAATGGTGTTAGTGTTTGTGGATTTTGATGTTCCCATTAATTTTCTATTGCATTACTTGTTACTAACAAATACGATACTCTTTGAATTAATTTGTAGCCTGTTATGGAGTTGAACTAGAAGTTTGCCCCGCCGATCAATCTAGAAATTTTCCACTTCATGTTACGTTGCAAATTTGGTAAGGAGGACATTCCCATGGGTCAAAAAACATATTTCCCCACAAAAAATTACTTTTTAGTACTCCGAAGTGTTTTTCAAACACAGTAGTACCTCCATATTTTTGACTGAACGAATAACTCGATTTGTCAGTTTTGCACGTGCAATTCTCTCTTTCAAACCGTTCGGGTCGAAACGAAGACATTTCAAAAATCATTTGAATCGCCATCAACCTTCAACGTACATCTACCAGCACTGCCAGCAGTCCGTTTGTTGTGTTCTCTCGTCACTTTAATTATTACCATAATGTCGAGAAAGTTTTCTACCGGCGGCGACATTTGGAAAAGAAAAAACTCGATCTTCGGTATTATACTTTTGGTCGATATCTGCCATAAACAAAAGAGAAATGCGTGCGCGGAGGTTTGCAAAACTTTTGTGGGTGTATTTGTATGCGCATGAAATTGCAGGTGAGTGTTCAATTTGTTTTTAGTGGTAATATTAATTTTTTTTGAAAAGTCAACTATTTTAATACGAAGTGAACACCCTTTTATAGAAACTAGTAGTAGAAATTATCTATTGCACGTACTCATGCTCTATGAGTAATGGAACATTTTGTCAAAATTGACGATGAACTTTTCCGAATACATAAATTGATGGATGTAGTCGATATTACATGGTAGGCCCTTAACTGAGTTCCTGAACTTTATTAACCTGTGACAATGCGGGTACATTAATCTGAAAACCGGGAGTAGACAAAGTCGAATTGGTCATTTAGTAGGTTACATCCGCAATGATCATGTCTATGAATTTCCGAGGATTCCAAATAATTCAGTTTCCAACTCTTACCTACATAGTACAGAATTTTCGTATCGTTTAGATTCGAAAACTTCCAAACAATCCAAGGAATGACTTGAAAACGTTGAATCATTTTTACCTAGTCTGAAGGACCTTTCATGTTCAGCATACCGTTTTGAGAAATTACGGCCATATTTTCAATCCGGACACTTGATATTTCTCCATCTTGTCCGCTTTATCTTTGGCATTTAAAAGGAAATTAGATAACCTGGCTTGTGGCCCGAAAGCTTCTGCCACATTGTTTTTTCTGAAATATCCAGCAATTGTCTGTTTTTTAACCAAAATATATTGAAATTAAATTTTTTTTGATTTCTTATTGTTTGATCTGGGGGTATATTTATTGTTTGATTTGGGGGTATTGAACAATCAGAAATTGAAAAATTTGTAACTGTAACATATTTTGGTAAAAGAACAGAGACAATTGTGTGATATTTCGCGCCAGGTTATCTAATTTCTTTGTAAATGCCAAAGATGAAGTGAACACGATGGTGGAAACTCAATTATTTGCAATGCTTGAAGAATTACAACATACATATTGTTTATGTAATATAGATGAATATTTCAAGATTTTACTTCGAACGATACGGACATTTTGCACTATGCAGGCAAGGGATAGAAACTTGATTATTTGAAATTCTTGAAAACTCATAAACATAAGCATTACGGATGTTAAACACTCAATGACCTGGTCTACTCGCCGGTTTTCAGATTATCGTACCCACATTGTCACAGGTAAACAAAATACAGGTAATAAATAGATTATTACCTAATGTAGTCGTATAAGTATATAAGGATGTGCGTTGTTAAGTATTTCAGTTCATTGTATTCTTTTGAATAAGTCCTTGTAGGACGAAACTACAATAACGTTACTTACAAATACAACTAGTACAAAAACAAAAGTTTTACTTCTCATTTTCCATTTTCCTAGTACCACAAATTCTTTCACAGTATTTCGATTTCAGCTCGATTCAAAATGATGAAAATCACCTGAAAACATCTGATAAGTTTTTATGAAACTATTATGTCATTCACAAGTCAATCTGTTTAAAAAATCTGTTCTGTTTAAAATCTGTTTTTCCGTTAATCAGCTGCCGCCCCCAAACGAACGACAACTCTCAGAAGTTGAGAAACTTGTGCAAGCTATGAACTAACGAGGTCTTACCTTTTAACGTGTGATTCCTAACACTAGACTAATGTATACATTTTTTGGCTTGCCAAATAAATATTTTTTCCCTGAAGCTCAACTTCTTGAGTCGAAGCAAAAACATTTCCTAGAATAAATTTTTAATTTACTTTCTTTACCAATCTGCAATTATTTTATTGAATTTTTCATTTCGCAAACGAATGAAAAATTTCAAATATTTCTACAAACTACAGAAACCAATCAGTTCAAAAAATCAAAGCTTCCTCCACTTTCTCATTTTTAAAACCATGTGAGATCAGTCGTTTTCACTTATTTGGAATTAAAATCAGCCACACATTATTCTGCAATAAATACCGAATAAAATATGTCGTTTACTATGCAGCATGATATCGTGACTTTCTCTTCAACTAACATAGTAAAACTAACAGTAAGAGCTATACAGGGTGAACAATCAGGCTGCACACCGATGATTCGAAAACGAAAAATGATAACGAATTGATGCTTTTCAGGTTTACAAACGAATAAAGTAAAATGTCTAGAAAACGGTCGTTTCTACAGAGATCCGGAACGACCAGCGCATAAAATATGGACCATGGATGAATGTTCCAGATACTTTCTTTGTTTAGAGGGAGAAGTTTTCGATTTTCGATGTTCCGTTGATTTGCTCTTCGACGTGGACAGGCAAATATGTGATTTCAAAGTCAATGTAGACAACTGTGACTTCACAGCAGGTAAAATTAACTCATTTATAATTGAGAACGAGACTGAAATGTATGTCAATAAACTAAGCTATTAGATTATGTGCTGAGTATAACTATTCAACGGTGCGTACACATTACTTAGGACGACTAATAGATACTTTTTGTAGAAACGACTATTCCTAAGCCAATGCTCGACAAAGCAAAATGTTCAGACCAGTACCACTTGGGATGCGCCGATGGTACTTGTCTACCACAAGAGTACTTCTGCGATGGATCCCTCGATTGTCCGGATGGGAGCGATGAAGGGCATTGTGACCTCAAACATGACCCTAATGGGGCTTCGCCCTGCGACCCAAAAACTTGTCTGCTCCCCAGGTGCTATTGCTCGGAAAACGGTTAGAAATCTGAAACCTAGCCTGAAGATGTTTCTGAAGAGTTATTACTTATTTTACAGGAACCCAAGTGCCAGGAAATCTACCTTCGTCGATGATCCCGCAAATGGTTCTTCTCACGTTCGACGACGCTGTCAACGATGATAACTGGGACCTCTACGCCAAAGAGCTCTTTCCGAATTTTCGCAAGAACCCCAACAAGTGTCCCATTAGAGCGACCTTCTACGTGAGTCATCAGTACAACAATTACCAATACACGCAGCAACTCTGGAATGACGGCCATGAGATAGCTGTTCATTCAATTACGTAAGAAAAACATTTTGAATAGTTCCGATGGAAAGGTAAAGATTGAAGAACATAAACTTTCACGATCAAAGATATTCGACGTTTCGTCTACTGCTACGGTAGACATCATCAAAAGAGATGTGGTAACGTTCATATAACCAGCTAACGTATAATCCACCATGTTATGATGCAGCAGAATTTATTTTTCCTTCAAGATATTTGATGAACTACAATCCGACAAATTTCAAAATAGGATTAAATGACTAAAAAACATTATTTTCTTCATGCGTGGGAGCCTGCTTCTGCCCGCCCTACCCACGGAGTCGCAGCTGACGGTCGCGATTATTCATGATGTAAATCCCTAATGCATTTCACGAATTTTTGATTGGGAGGGACTTGGTCATGAAAATCTGTCACTGGCCCCTAGTCTATCATCCGAATGATTATAAAATATTTTGTATGCGACCCGTATGCGGTACAAAAATATGATTTACCCGGTAACGTATTATAAATCAACTTATACCAACTTAGTATATTTCGCGATTCCCGATCTTCCTATGGCGACCTTCTTTATTTTGACAAACTGGAAGTTCAACAACAGTCTCCGAGATATTAAAGGTGCTCTCTTCGTGTGCCCAATTCTGAAAGAACTGTGTTTTTCAGACACCGAGGTCCGGAAGAGTGGTGGTCTCACAACGCAACAATAGAGGATTGGTTCGATGAAATGGTGGGCCAAGCTAATATTATCCACAAGTTCTCCAAAGTACGAATGGAAGACATCAGAGGGATGAGAGTGCCTTTTTTAAGGATAGGCTGGAACAGGCAGTTTCTGATGATGAAAGAATTTGGATTCGTTTATGACAGTTCGATCGTAGCACCGTTCTCGAATCCACCGCTGTGGCCCTATACGATGGATCACAAAATACCACACGAATGTACAGGTATGAGACATGATAAACTCAAGTGAAGAAAGACTGTGACAGATTTCGTACTATTCTTATCCAGATATGGGTCAACTGTGCCCGACCAGGTCGTATCCAGAAGTGTGGGAGCTGCCTCTGAACCCGATGGAAGTGAACGGTTACACTTGTTCCATGGTGGATGAGTGTCCTTCCAATTTATCAGCAGTCGAAGTCTACGAAATGCTCACTCACAACTTCAAAAGACACTATCTCAGCAACAGGGCTCCCTTCGGATTGTACTTTCATTCCTCTTGGTTCCAGAATCCTGAATATCTCGTAGCATTCCAGGTAAGATTAACTATGCCATGTTGAATCCTCAATATACTTTAAATTTAATTAGTTGCAGAAAATGTATGTTTGTAATGCCACATGCTTCATGCCCAAAATTTCCGAAAAAATTGCTTCGCATGAGTCAACAGATATGCCGACCTCCTCAGCCACTTCTTTATAGTAATTCGACGATTCTTCAAAACAAATTTTTTCGGTTGTTTATGTGCGTCGTCATTTACATCTGTCTACTAGAGTTTCTGTGAAAAGCTTGTACCACTTGTGAAAATTTTTCTGACTCAGAGTACAATCATCGTATGTCACTGTCAACATTTCAAGTGTTTTTGAGCACTTCCATTTTTTCACAATAATTGAAGCGCATTATTTGATCAATTTTTTTCGATAGCAGAAAATCTCCGAACACGCAAAGACTGCTAACTTTTATTCCTCTCACCAACAAATTAAATATGCTAAACAGCTGAAATGGTGAACATATGTCCGAGACGAGTCTACCAACATAAAAAAAACGCGTTTCACCTTATTTTTTTGAAATCAATCAACCTTTATAACGAGGAATTCCAATAAGAACATTTAATTTTTATATATAAATTGTCGGTATTCAAGAAGGAGTTTGAATTGAAGGATTATTGCCATATTTTTGTTGGATTATTTGAAACAGTGAAGTGTAGCAATTCGCATTTTATTTCGGTATCTTGTATCTGTAGTCTCAGTAGAGTTAGGGTCGAGTCACTGTCATAACTATAATATCAGATCAAACCTTTGAATTTCTATATGAAATATTTTAATATTTAGTCACAATAATTTTTGAATATTTGATTCCATTGCATGGTTCCATTTTACCAGGACAGAAAAATGATTCAAGCATAATGACACCTATAGTTATTTCAGTAATGTTCGATTTTGGTAGTTCAACCTTCAATTCGAAGGAAATAATTAAAATTAATTTTTTCCTAATAATCAAAAATACATATGAAATATCCAAAGCAAATCGTTTCATAAACTCCTTTACCGTTCTTTTTTACAGAAATTCTTGACGGAAACCCTGAGACACCCAGACGTATGGTTTGTGACCAATACCCAAGCCATCGAGTGGATGAAACGACCGACAAGTCTGAACCAGTTGCATACTTTCGAGCCGTGGAATTGCAAAAAACATTTCGAGAAGGCGGAAATAGCTTGCAACTCGCCCAATATTTGCAAGCTCCACAGTACAGTATTTCAACAGAACAGATATCTCAGAACTTGCTCCGATTGTCCTCAGAAGTATCCATGGATCAGGAATGAGTTTGGTTTCGACTGAAGAAAAACCAAATATTGATCATTAGAAAAATCATCCGTTAGGTTGTAGTTATTTATTTGCCTTTTTAGTACTAAATTAAACATCTAATGATACAATACTTCAAAACAGTATAAACCCTTCAAAACATGAATTATGATTTCCTCTGAGATGCAATAACTAGGAATTACATGTTGAAAGGTAAGACCTCGTTAGTCCTTAGCTCGCACAAGTGTTGTCGTTCGTAGGGGGGACGACAGATGGTCACACTCAATTTTTTGAAGAGTTCAGCGTTCTATAACTTCAAAGTTCAACTTTTTTAAGTCAAACAAATTTTCAGATAATTAGACTTCAAAAATGTTATATAGAATGCAATTGTTTTCATTTAGATGAACTTTATCGGGAAATGAAAATATTTTACGGGCGTAAAAATTCTGTTCATATGTAATCATCAAATTAGTTGATAATTCTTAGAATTCGTACCATAAACAATGACGAACGAAAATTATTGATAAAGTAAATTGATAAGGATTTGATAAACAGAGAACACAACTATATTATAGATTTAGAAATCTGTGAATAAGTTATCTTTTACAATGTAATTGATAATTTTCTGAATTTTCAACAAAAATCCCTTGTGAATGTGTTGACGAACATATAACAGTTGGGCTGCAAAGTTCACAGGTTAACATTGAAAAAAAAAGTTTGATAAAATTTAATTTTTCAATATAGTTGCCTTCGAGGGCGACACAACGATTATGGCGGTTATATAATTTTTCGCTACCTTTTTTATAGTACATTTTGTCATTAACTTCAAAATAAGTCTTGGTTTCGACGATTACCTCATGTAAGAACAGAAATAAGTCACCGGGTGCCAGATCTGGAGAAAAAGGTGGATGCGGAAGCGATTCGAAGCCCAATTCATACAATTTTGCCATCGTTTTCATTGTTTTGTGACATGGCACATTCTCTTAATGAATCAGTACATTCTTCTCGTTTTTCAAACGCTCCGATTACGCTATTTGATAGTCGCTGTTGATGGGTTTTCCCTTTGAAGATAGTCAATGAATATTATATCATGAGCATCCCAAAATACTGATAGCATAACCTCGCCGGCCACTCTTGCGTATTTGCACGCTTTGGCGTCGGTTCACCACGTGCAGTCCACGCAAATGACGATCGTTTTGATTCTGGTGTGAAATTATGAAGCCATATTTTATCCATTGCCACATATAGAAGCATACATTCGGGTTTTTGATGGTGGAACAACTTCAAACAGTGCTTAGAATATCAGCAATTTCGATCAACCTTACTTTGCGGACTTTTTTGATGTATTCGTCGGTAATAACCTCTTTGGGGCGTCCACTGTGTGCATCGTCTTTGGTGCTCATTTCACATCGTGTTAACTTAGTAAACCACTTCTCAACGGTTGTTTTTCCTGGTGTAAAGTTTGAAAAAAGTTTTTCGAACCAAGGTTTGGCTTCAACAGTATTTTTGTTCGCCAAAAAGCAATGCTTCATTAACACACAGCCTGTATTTTATTTGTACACGTGTCTCTTGAAGGTTAGGGTAAACTAATAATCACATGGACTTATTACTTCTCTGTGGTAGTCTCCGAACTTTTCACCCACCTAATACGTACTAACAGATTCTATTCAATTTCTTAGGCAGAATATCACTCTATATTCATTGAATTTATCACCTCATGAAATTTTGGAATATTCCGGTTTTCATCACCTTTGCTATTCAGGTTTGTTGCCTTTCTGTATCATTTTATAACATTCCTTCGTCAAAAAAACAAGAGCTGAAGATCCGCAACGAAATGTGTCGAATTATACGATTTTCTACATTGTATATGAAGCAAAGAAATGAAAAAATAAATATAATTAATCGATAGAGAAAAAAGTATTCATGCCACTCGATTCAGAAACTAACATCACATTCATTTGGTCTTACTGAAAAAGAAGAATAAAACTGAAATCTGTAGATTTTTATTACTTGATTAATAGCCGAGTAGATTTAATCTTTTTTATTAGTCTATTCGTTTCCAGATTCACTCTAGAATTAATCTTAAATGCTTTTGGTCTCTAGTGGTTACTTGTTTATCAATGTTCATTATGAATGAAAAAAAACTGAATTCATGAGTATTATAGATGAATGAGACTCCACAAATAGGACTTTTACAAAGCCAAAGCCTTCGACATCGATATAGTCGAATATTCGTCATATGTGGTGTTCACCGAAAAAATGTACATAGTGTGTCAAAAAAATAAGTTTTGACTAAACGGACACTTGAAAGAATGATCTGTCACATGAACATCGTCAAAATTGCAAAAAATACACCTTTAATTGGTAATCGTATGTTCAGAATCATTGGCGGAAAAAAGGTACAGCTCAAAAATGATTTCAATAATTATAATTTTCAACAGGAAACATTTTTTTCATTAGTTTCACCTACTTTACATTGAAAAGCGGCTTCAGAGTGTCCGATTTCAAAATCAGGATATATATTTTTTTGGTGCATTACATCATATCTTAGTAAACAATTTCAACGAAAATGTTTCAAACGGTATTCTTGAAAAAATATTGGTTAAGTTTTCTTTAACGGCAAAAACTCTGAAGAATTAATGATAAAAAAATTAGCTTTCCTCAAGAATAACAAAATTTCAAAAAATATGATAAATTATTTCAACACAATGAGTTTTTCTCGAAAATAACAAATTTCAATTGAATCTTTGCTTTTTTCTATGTTGTTTTTTTTTCTCTATCGCTTTGGTAGTTGTGATTAAATTCTCACGAAAATTAAGAAACTGAAAGAAAACCTTCTGGTGATAAGATATAAAACCCAGAAACGAAAATGTTATTGTAGAAAAGTTCAATTTAATCAGCTGAATTGTAGCCCAATCACAGGCTGAAGCTACAGCCATACTACAATGAGAAAAACATCGCAAATTGAAGGAAGACGTTACAGATACCCAGACCAATTAGAAATCAAGAAACTTTAACATATTTTGGTAAATTTACAGAGGTACTTGCAGGATTTTTCAGGAAAAACTATGTGGAAGTGGCATTCAGGCCACATGTCAGGTTATCTAATTTCTTTTTTAATGTCAAAAGTGAATTGGATAAGATGGAGAAATATGGAGTTTACGAGCTTATGGGTCCGAGTGTAAGGTGGGCAAACCGTAGACACGTGTTTCTGGCTAGTTAGCCTTCGTCAGTACGGTACATCCAAGTGTAAAGGATAGACAACACTTGGTTGCAAGAAATGGGTCAAAC
>WOGP01008432.1:0-11224 GCA_015342065.1 Leptinotarsa undecemlineata
GTCATGATTTCGCTTAATCCGAAATATTCGTTAATCCGAAATGGGTCCGGTCCCGATCGTTTCGGACTATCGGGACTCCACTGTATTATGTAAATTATTTTTTAAATTTCATGTCAACAAATCAATGCCAAAATTAAACTTGACAGGTCCACTGCTTTTCAACATGGCCAACATAGCAACGCGAAATATGCGCGTACTTTTCCCGCCCAAGTGAGTGTCCGTGCTGATTGTTAGGTATGCTGTGCCTCAAACCTCAAATCTCTTGTTTCCCGCAGTGTATTTATTTGTATCTTTTGTTTCTATATTGCGTTACTTAAACTATAAATCCGGCTTGAGTAGTATTCTTTCATAGATATTCTTATTGTTTATAAAAAAAAGCATCAAAACGGAATAGAAAAAGTGTTTCATACCGATTTGTGAATACAAGTATACTAAAAAATTATTCATTCCATCTCCAAACGACATCTCCCGACATTAAAAACGGTGTGTTGTAATACACTGTGAAGAAAAATGTGTCTTCTGTAATTTCTATATCTGTGAAAACCACTTTCAGGTGATTTCTGCTTTCGTAACCATAAAATTATAGCAAATTAAACGATATTTTTTGTAGCTAGAAAAAGAGGCACTGAATTGGATTTATTTTTCAACAATGAGCAGTACCTTGAAAATCAAACCAGATGTAGTGCCACAGAAATATATTGAAATCAACACAAAGCTCAGTACACCCAGTTTGAGAGGAAAGGATAAAAAGGGCGAATTTAAAGAGTTGAGTGTATCTTCAGATCAGGTGCGAAAGCTTCTCAACTCTTCAACTCCTGATCCAGTAACGAAACCTACAAAAAGGTTTAATGGTTCAGTTAGGAAAGGATTGAGACGCCTGCTTAAGGACGGGGTGCCTTATGAAACCGCCTTGCACCAAATTCTTGAGCAGCATCCGCAGTATCTTTCTCAGGAGGAGCAAACCCCCCCTGAGCAGGCTAGCAAACGTTCGTCCTCAATTAATGATACATTGAAACCAGAGGCAAAAAAGCCCTGCACGGTTAAAGCTAAGGCATCGTCAGTTGTAGCTGACGTTCAAAAACCCTCATATGGGAAGGTTGTGGGTATCAAGGTGGGAATCTTACACCTTGATTATCCTACTACTTTATTAAAGGCCCATCAACTGAAATCTCTTCAGGAGGCTATTTTGTCAGCTGTAGAGATTATTCCAGATGATGGGCCGCAGGTACGATTCCAGGACTGCATATTTCGGCCTGGATGGTTAGAGGTCGCCTGTGAGGATCAGAACAGCGCCGACTGGCTTGTAGGTGTAGTTGATACCCTGCAGCCGTGGGAGGGCGCTTCTCTGAAATTCGTCACAGGAGACCAACTGCCAAAGCCACACATCTGTGTTGCTTACCTACCTGATGGAGGCAGTTACAAACTGACCTCCGACCAGGTCCTCACTAGATTGAGGAAAATGAACCATGGTCTGTCAACTTCTGAGTGGACTATTCTTCACAAGGAAAACTCTGGCCCTGGTCAAACATGGACCTTCACTGTTGATGATGGATCCATGGCTGTGCTGGCGAGGATGGGTTTCAGACCACATTTTGGTTTTGGGCAGGTCTTATTCCATCCTAAAACCTGGGCACCCTCTAAGCAGGCAACTACTCAACCGAGTCACGCTAATATACCTGTAAGAATAAATGAAGCGGGAGCAAGTGGCATTCCACCTATGAGGGGGAGAGCAATGGAACCTCCACCCAAACATAGGGGTAAACCAGCGGCTCATACACATCCCTAGGCTGGGAAACCTGTTGGTTTTCAGGAGACGAAGACGGCTGAAGTCTCTTCGAGAACACCAGGGATAAAGGCTGGACTTGACTTTTCGAAAGTGAAGATGGAAATTGTCTCATCAAAGGGATTCAAGACACCAGCTGGCAACTCAGTAATGGAAGGTGTCCTCACGTCATCATCTGTGCCAACTCATTCCTCAATTCTGGGAGAGGTGTGTTGAGGTGTCGTTAATGATCCTCCATCTTCTCACTCCTAGGGTTGAAGAGCTCTAAGTTTGACTCAACACTTCGTCATCTTCAAGTGTTTGCAGGCAAACTCACAACATGCCAAGGCCACTTCATTTGTTCTTGGCAAAAATTTCAAGGACGACTTAATCGACCTTGTTTTCCTGCAGGAACCATGGACAGGAAGTACAGGCCGAGTCACGGGACTAAGTAATATTCCTGGTAAGGTAATAGCGTGCCCTGGGATGAAATCCAGAGAACGTCTGGTCATCAGAAAGGATATTAATTATTTTTTGCTTACAGGTTTCTGCACCCAAGATGTGGTAGCCATGTAAATTTCCCTACCAGGCAAGAAGTGTAGGACGAATATTATCCCCTGTTCCACCTACTTTCTGGGATATTTGGATACTGTAACTCCTCTAGCTGTTAGACGACTTATCGTCCACAGCAAAACAAACTCCAAATCATAATGGATGTGATACCAATTCACACCATACAGAGTGGGGCAGCACGAATATAAACCTCAGAGGTGAGTTACTCTTTTTTTCACTAGTGATAGGCAAGAGGTATTAGACTTAACTATCAGCTCACATTCTCTGAGCAACAACTTACACCATTGGACTATACCCACTGAACTTTCTCATTCATCAATCAAGCAATGGTCTAATTCTATCACGAGAACTTTTCACCGAGAATTTAAAGAGATAATCATAACTCTCCTTGGCGTCACAAAAGCCTTGAAAAACAAAGAAATGAAGTTTGGCGATTATTCAACCGAGCTGAAGATTCAGGTAACTGGGAGCATCATAAAACTACTCCAATGACATACAAGTATGAAATTAGAAAGGCAAAACGGGTGTCTTGGAGGAAGTTCTCTGAGAGTATTTCTGATTTACCTTGCAGCACAAGAATTCACAAGATTCTCTCTAGAGAACTGACTGCTGAAATTGAGACGCTGAAACGACTCAATGAAACATTCACGACTTCTAGAAATAAAATGTTAGAGATTTTGATAGAAAACCACATTCCTGAAAGTCTGACTCCTGATAACAACAGACATCTCCTCTATAAGGGCGCTGAACGCACAAATAACGATTTAGAGGCCATCAAGACGGTTATCAAAGCACCAGCAGTTGGTGCTGCAATGGGCTATCAAGTCGTTAGAGTCCTTTAAATCTTCTGGAGAGGACGGTATATATTTCCAGCTTTTCTTCAAAACGGACTGGAAATAACTTTACCCATTCTCATAAAATTGTATAGAGCTTCTCTGGCGTGGAAATATATACTGCCCAATTGGTTGACTGCAAAGGTGGTATATATATATCTAAAGTGGGTTGGAAAGACCCACACCCTAAATCGGTACTACCAATCAGCCTCACATCCTTTCTGTTGAAAATGCTTGAGAGGAACTGTATGGACACATCAGGAAGGTGGCTTTATGTGCAGCACTCTGAATATGTTAAAAATATGTTTTTTCCGTTAACAGCTGTCGCACCCCTACGAACGACAACCCTCAGAAGTAGAAACTTGTGCGAGCTAAGGATTAACGAGGTCTTACCTTTTAACGTGTGATTCCTAACACGGAATCACACGTTAAAATATCGAAACACTTAATTGGTCCATTCTCGAAAGGATACTCAAACTGCTTGTATGGGGTCTTCCGAAAGGGACTTCTGAACTTTGACCATTGATAACGGCCATCTTATTGAAGCTACATATGTCAAATTAGTTGTTATCTACTCAGTCTATTTTACCAAATTACCATGGATCGATATAGCATTCAACAACTCGTGCAAATGATAAAACTGTTTTATCAAAATGGATGTTCTGTTCGGGCAACGTACCACGCGCTTTGCCCATTTTCCAGTCGCCATAATCGATCTATCGAGAGGACTATTCACAATTTGATAGATAAATTTGAGTCCACTGGTTCAGTAAACGATCCACCAACACTCGTACGTCGACGAAACACCAGATCTGCCGGAAACATCGCCGCTGTCTGTGAGAGTGTGCAGGAGAATCTAAAGCAGTTGATTTCGCGTCGTTTACAAGAACTCGGCATTTCGCAGAATACAACTTGGCGAAATTTGTGTCGTTATTCAGGCCTGCACCCGTACAAAAATCAACTGACGCAGGAACTGAAGGTAAACAACCACATACAACGACATGTGTTCGCTGTGTTTGCAGTTGGCACCTCACTCTAATTTTAATGAAAAATCATCTTCAGCGTTGAGGCCCATTTCTGGATAAATGGGTACGTGAATAAACAAAATTGTCTAATCTGGGACAATACCAATCCACATAAGATCTAAGAGCGTCCAATGCATCCCGAAAAAGTCACTGTTTGGTGTGGATTTTGAGTTGGCGGAGTCATCGGTCCATATTTCTTCGAGAACGACGTGGGCCAGGCCATCACTGTAAGTCGCTGATTATCAACTTCTTTTGCCCTGAATTGGTTGATCTAGAGACCAACACAACGGCGCTACTTGCCACAACAGCTCATACCACATTGGTTATTCTGCACGAGACATTTGAGGGCCATGGTCACCTCACGTGGAGATGTTGTGTACTGGTCACTAAGACCGTGAGATTTGACCTTGTTAGACTTTTTCTGATCTTCGACCTTTCCTGATATATTGTATTACTCCTTGGTTGTTAGAGCTCATTATCTAGCTTGATCTCTTTGATGAGACTCCATAGCCTTGACAGTGACCCCTTCATATAGCTGACAGGCTATGGTTTCTCCTCCCCTCACCTTGCGAGTCTCCGCCTTGCTATCGCTTCGCATTCACAGAGCATATCCATTGTGGTTTCTTCCTCTTCTTGACAGCACCTGCATTGGATTTCTTCTGTCAGACCCATTTTGCTCATATGTTTCCTGAGTCCCGTTAGTAGACCCGCCACTGCCCTTACAACCTTACAGTTGTGGTTTAGCAGATCTTCCGTGAATCTTGGCGATTGTTTTTTTCATGAAGTCTTTCGCTTGCCTAACCAATCTATCGATTTAGCTTGAATCCATGAACTTATATGCATATATGAATTTTATACAAATGAATTTATATATCCATGATAATATTGATTTATACATGCTTTCGGTAACCCGCAGAAGGGTTCTGGGTCTATAATAGCCTTGGATGCGCCTTCGCTATGGGCTAGAACATCTACCTCCTCATTGCTCTTGTGACCCTCATATCCGGGGGTACCCAAGCTGAAGTGACCCTATTTTGGGTACTTGGCTCCTTGAGTGCGCTCAGACAGCTTCCCACCAGTCTTGAGAAGACTTAAAATGAACAGAGCGCCTTAACTGTCACCTGGCTATCGGAGAAAATGACAATGGGTTTATTTGTGACCTTCTGCCTCTTTATTTCCTCAATACAGTGTTCGATGGCAGATACTTCTGCCTGGAACACAGGCCGGGGCTGAGCGTGATTCTTGCCTTTACTCTGCCTCCGTATATACCGGCTCCCACTCCTTCTTGGGTTTTTGAGCCATCTGTATACCAACTTTCTTCCGCTTCCAGCGGTGGGCCATTGTGCCGTTGGTATGATGATTTTGAAATCTTTTTGAAAGTTGTACTACGGAACTGTTTTATCCACGGGCATTCCTAGTATTGGATCTGCCTTAAGTTCATTGTACACTTTTAAGTATTAGGCACCGTGTGACTGGCTCATATGGGTTTGCCTCTACATTAGCCTGTGTGTCACCAGTCGAGCTTCCCTTTGTATGTAGATGTGCAATGGTGGAAGTCCGAGTAGGACCTCAAGTGCTGCAGTTGGGGTTCTCATGGCTCCCGTGACACTCAGGCACGCCACCTTTTGTATGCCGACTAATAGCCTAGCCGTTCCAGATTGCCTTGTTCTTGTTCACCAAGTCACTACACCTTATGTTATCATGGGTCTCACTACTATATAACCAGAGGGTCATTTTTGGGTTCAGCTCTCAGTTTTTCCCGCATATTTTTCTGCAGATTCCAAGGACCATCCTGGCCTTATGTGCTCTTTTTTGGATGTGGAAGTTCCACGTGAGTTTGTGATCGAAAGTTACACCTAAATATTTGACTTCCGTGGCGAAAGGGATCTCCACTTCATTGAGTATTGGTGGTTTTAGTACTCTCACCACCCTTTTCCTTGTGATCACGACGACAGTGGTTTTTCGGGCATTCACTGAGAGGTTCTTATGCTCGCGCTATCTGCCGACGAAGTTCAAGGCTCTTTAGGTTTTCGTAACGCAGGTGTATGCGAATAAGCCACAGACCGTGGCGGTCCTCAAAGCCAACATAACTCGTGCAATCGGTCAAATTCAGCCGGATTTATGCGTCAAAGTCGTGGCAAATTGGACGAGGACCACACATAATGGCATCAACGAATGAAAAATTTCGATGATAACTCACAAACACTTTGTTTTATTTAAATTTAAAGATTTGAAGCGCCTAATGAAATACCATAATTAGGTTAGGTTAGGTCCAAAGTGAGTATGTCTATTCGACCGTCCACCGCAAACCGCAAGAGTGTATTGTGGCTCACACCTATTCACATTCGACCAAATAAACCCAGCTTCTTTACGAAGCCGATTTCTTTGTATGGTGAGTGGTCTTTCAAGTAACATGGTAAGAGTACTGCTCTGCCGAACTCTAAAAACCTGATTCGGTCGCCAACGGGGCATACAAATCCAAGTAAATTTTACAAATACACTTTAATTTGATGGAAAACTCCAAACTGATTTGATTGTCGCTACTTCAAATACATATTAAATCGAAATAGTAAAAATATGTATCATACGGGGATAATTCAAAATTTTCCAAAAGAAAAAAATTCGAATAGCAGGCCATGACTTCGCATCTTAACATAACTTTTAATTCTAAGCAACTCTTCTCTTCAACATATTTCTATATTTTTTGAAATAAATACTTTTCAACTAACTTTATATTTTTTGGCCTATCCTGTATGGTGTTTGTCATAAAAACATTTCAGGTAGGTACACTTGGTATAGTTTTGGAACATGCACCAACTTTTGTCAAGAATAAAATTTTCTAAGAAATCGATAATAAAAAAGTTTCCCATTTGTTGCAGACTTAGTGAACCACACTGTATATATACATATATTAATATTTCTTTCCCAATACTATTGTAAATATGAATCATCCATCACATTTGGAATTCTGAAATTTTTTTCATTGGTTTATAATAGGTAACAAAACATGTAGTCGTTAACATTCGAATTAGGATTTATTATAAAATACAATAATTATTACTAGGAATTAATTGTTCATTTGTTCATTCAATTACCCCTACATAAGATTATGGTTGGTCCAGATGTGAATAAAGCCTTTAACATTGCTAAAAGATTTAGCTTTAGTCGTCTTGTGATGACTATTTAAATACGAAATTTATTTAATTTATTCATTATTTTATATTGTCCTCTTCAATGTCCTGAGATGCAAATAATTTTGCGAAAAGTCACCGGCTTTTCTTTAGACTTCTGTTTTCTCAAATAGAAAAACCTTTTTTTTTTATACAGGTTTCGAGTTTCATGAATTTAATAAGTACTTCCTTTTTGTTTTGCAGTTCAAGAAAAATGATGTTCTCAATCTCATTTGCTTTACATGTTTGCTACAAATTTATAACTTTTACATATTTCGGACCAGGTCGCTTCAGAACGAGAAAAGTTTGGAGGTATGAAATATTTGAATGAAATTATTATATATTCTTCATATATTTTTCTTGTCTTTCAGGTTATTATTGAAAAACATGAAATGACCCATAAAAGTAGTAAAACTCTTCTTGAACTGTGTGATATCGAAATACCAGAACTTGAAGAATTGAAAACGGAAATTCTTCCATGGATACAATCGAAACTGAAAGATCTACAATGTAATGAGTATAAAAACAGTTGTAATTTCAGAAATGATAAAGCGATGCCCCCAAGAAGACATGATATGGATCAGAGTTCTGATATAAGTACACAAACAACAGCTTCTACTGTAGTGATGATTGACGAACACATCCAAGTTGACCCTGCAGTAACGTGGAGTGTCAGTACTCAAATATCAGTGCAAACTGTTGACAAAAGAACACAGTGCTGTCTTTTCACACCCACAACTGATGCCACTGCACAAACAGATTCCAAATCGGAAGATAAAGAGACCCAGCATGGCCATGTTTTGGAGTCGAAAGAAAAAGGCATTCAGTGTAATGATTTTGTATGTATAACACCCACATTGAAAATCGAAAGTTGTTCTATATCTGACTGTTCAAAAAATGTAATCCCAATTAGTGACAATATCAGTAATAAAAAGAAGGAAAACACGACTCCAAAGAAAGTTAGTTTCCCAAACAATGAAACAAATAAGCCAGAAAAACAACATGACACAATGTGTGATTCTGAATCAGAATATGGGAACAGTTCAGTTGAAGGTGATCATGTAGGAACCGAAAAAAATATATCTTTTTTGAACGCCCTTTGTCTGATATCCATAGACAGCATAAGTGAAAAACAAACCAACTACGTCTCACCTCAGCGAGATACAAGGCTAGCCAGACGGAAAAAAATGAATTTTTCACCTAACAGAACAATTCAGAGTGGTTCAGGGGAAAATGCAGATTTAGCTGAAAATGACAAACCCTCAACAATATTTGAAGATGAGAATTATGCCCTGCATGTTCCCTCAAGACAATCAAATGACTCTGATGTTGAGAAGATTCAAAATATTTCGCTGACGCTTGAGGCCAAAAGTGAACCAAATACTCCACAAACACCAGAGAGGGAAAATAAATCAGATGAGGAAGCGTGCGCCAAAACTGGTTTCCAACCGCAATGCTTGATATTTGACTCTCCCAGGTCTTCCCAATTATTAGCTGTAACAAACAAAGTGCAGTACGTTAAAATCTGTAGAGAGTGTGATCATACAATGTACTCAAAACATGAGGCAACAGTACATAAAAAGTCTCATATGCGATGTTCACTCTGTAAAAAGAAATTCACAAGTATAATCAAGGCAAAAGAACACTTCAGATCAAAATGTGACAAAAAAATGACTACAATGTCTCCTGTGGTGTACTTGAATAAAATGGAAATACCCAAAGATGGTGTAAAGCCGCCCTCCATAAAAAAATTGGATGACTCAGACTCTGACAAAAAGCGAAGGAATAGGGAGAAAATAAAATCACCAAAAAAAAAATTGAAAACGTGAAAGTCGGGTTTTAATTTTATTTTTTAGACCATGATTACATATTTTAATTCAAAGGGTATTCCAATGAAAATACTCTAACTAGAATAGGTTAAGGTACACTTTGGAAATTGGAATAGTCCATCTCCGGATGATGCCATGCGTTTCCAAAAGGATGTACAATTTTATTCCGCAGAAGAAGTGTTTTTATTAAATTCATTCTATGAATGCAGCTGTAGCGAAGATTCATGAAATGAAGAAAGTCAACTTTGTTGGTGAAACGTCTGTCAAGAAGAGTGATGCAGTTTTATTGTATGAAAAAATTGCCAAAGGTTCCAGTTCTATCTATCAATTTTACCTATGACAGCAGTCCACTTTCATTCGAGCATAAAGACCCACCTTAGGTCACAATTTATTTTCAGAGTTTTCGTATCAATTTTTCAAGACACACTTTTCAAAAAATTACTTCAAAAAACATCATATAAAGATCCTAAATTATTATGTATTAGAAACAAATTTTATACGGGTTGGTTGAACAAACTATTCAGTGAATTACAGGCAAATTATTGAGTCTGCAGTTTTCATATTTACCGAATTCCTATCCTTGGTGAACTGAACAAACAATCATGCTGATTGCTTCCTTAAATTTCATCTTGAATCAATGCTCGTATTTTCAGAGGACGCCACTTCTAGACCACTTCTGATTCCACTACTGTAAGCGGATTCAGATGATATCCTTTGCTCTTTATTCTTTAGGGTTAATAAACTAGGATTTATAAACTAGGAATCAGAACTATGGAGATCCAACTTTCATATCTTGTGAATTTAGTGTAATGAAAGATTACTCATGCGTCAATTTATATATCCGAAATGAGTGTAATGAAAACGAAAAAACGAGTCTACTACTCAGAACAACCTAATTTTCAATGAAGAAATGTTTTCATTTGCGAAATTAACTAAAAAGTAAAAAATACATTATATTCCAGCTTCGACATCTGGGTAATTAGAAATTCCAGAAGGCTTAACGTTATTAGTGTCATTCCCAATTTGAAGTTAAATTCCACAGTTATGATATAAAATTCACTATGAAATACCCACAGATTATTAGTTGTGAAAACAACTATTTGTGTAGTATTATTGAATTGAAACAGTAGAAACTTCAAAGAACAACATTAAACTGTCAAACGATGGTAAATTTCATTAGTTTGTATCGAATTTTTTAAAATTTCTAAAGATTCATGTATAAAGCCAAGTGCAAGCTATCATCCAAGCATTAAACGCCAACTTCAACTATTTTGTCTTCGTTTTTTACTTGTGAAAGGAAAGAATGCTATATAAAATTATTTGTTTTATTGTACTCTATTGATGGCGCATGTGTAATAAGTCATCGACTCAAGTGTATAGGTTAAATTTTGCCAATGAAAATATGAACCTCCACCACTCATACACACGCTTGAAAAATACATTTAATACTGGATTATACATATATAAATGATATGTGCTGAAACTGGCCTATACTTGAAAAAAGCCAATATACTGTTTTTAAATAATACTCTGAATTGGGATATTTTTCCTTGACAGTTCGCAAAACTGCGATATATATTTAACTCTACAATAGCTTCTTTAGGATTCCTGGTAACAAACTCATTTTATTGGACATAATATGATTAAGACAAAATCTACCTGAGCCAAATATTATCATTATTAAAATCTACTCTACCATTTTTTTTTACAAAATATGTTTAAAGGAAGAGTATTTGAATATATTTCAAGCAATTCTTCCAAATTCTTAAACCTAAGCATTTATAAAGACTTCAGTTTTAAAACTTTCTCATCCGAATGTAATATGTATACTCACAAAAAATATTTATTACTCAAAAAAGAATTCTGAGATATATCCTAAATCTAGATCGAAGAAGCTCTTGTAAAGAGTTCTTCTGTAAACTTGATATTTTGACAGTGCTCTCGTTGTACTTCTTGGGACTTGTCTGTTTCGTAAAAAAATATCCACACCTGTTTCCCAGAAATAGTGGTCAATATTCGAATAATATGCATA
>WOGP01008433.1:0-11224 GCA_015342065.1 Leptinotarsa undecemlineata
GTAAATTCCAGACTTTTCCGAATTCTCGACTTTGTTTCTATGGATTTCCTAAATGGATTTGAAATATATGACTTGTTTTAAATACCACCTGCATATCTAGTTCCTTAAAAATCTTCCAAAAGGTTTTTGTGTGTTGGTGATATGGAACTGAGATATACTTATCTTGTTTTTTTTTAATTTCTGAAAGTCGGGATTTCGTCCATTCTTTACGTAAACTTCTTCTTCCTTATAATATAATCTGCAATACCTCTTGAGAATCCGTTACTGTATTGTCACGTTTTTTCGTAAACCTCTCATGTGTGAGACCAAACGTGAAAATATGATGCGATAGAAAATTCAACCCAGCACGATTGTGCTGTCCAAAGTGAGGTGAAGTGTCAGAAATATACCTGTAAATGCTTGTTTCTTTCTTAAATACATCGTATTCCAGCTTTCCACATTGTCTCCTTCATTTTCTAACTCATACGTGAACTTTATTGATAGAAGTTTATCGAATATCGCAAAAACATCATCCACGCATCTCAGACATATCCTAGGGAAACCAAAGGAACGTCAAAGTATTTTCCTAGATGTCTGTAAAGTTTGTCTTATAAACTGGAAATTTATCCTCTTGAACTTTGCCTATTTATAAATATAGAGATAGTGGCATAAATGAGTGGTTTGCTGACATTATTGATCTTTCACAGCCTGAACCACTATGCATGCTGTTTTCGGCGAGTGCATTGGCTTCAAATGTGGGGGTTGAACAAACTGACCATCTGATGCCTGCTTAACGTAGCCCCGCTGGATACGGGATTGACAGAATCACTTGTGGATCGATGTCGAGTTTACGACTACAATTAACCTCCCTGTGAATTTAGATCAGGAGCGAGAGTTTATCAACTCTCCAACTCCTGATGCCTAAGAAAAAGGTTTGGTGGTTCAGCCAGGAATCGATTGAATTGTCTCCTCAAGAGCGGGGTACTTTATGAAACCACCTTGCACCAAATCTTGAGCGGCGTACGGAGAATCTGTCTCAGGTGGAGGAACAAACCCCCCATGAGCAGGTTAGCAAACGTTTGCACTCAAGTAATGATTCACCAAAACCAGAGGCGAAAAAGTCCTGCACGGTTGAACCTAAGGCATCGGTATAGCTGACGTGGAAAAACCCTCATATGGGAAGGTTGTCGGGGTATCAAGGTGGGAATCTTGCATCTTGATTATCCGACTACCTCATTCACGATGAAACAGCAGAGTATATACTTTGTGCCTGCCCCACTGGGGATCTAATCAGATTTTTAGAGTTCGGCAGAGCTGTACTCTTACCATCTGACCTAAAATACCACTCACCATACAAACTAATCGGCTTCGTTGAGGAGCTGGGTTTATTTGGTCGAGTGTGAATAGGTGTGAACCACAATAAACTTTTGCGGGTTGCGGTGGTTAGTCGAATAGACCCAGTCAGTTTGGACTCAACCTAACCTAACCTAGTGGCATGAATACAGAAGGAATGATGATGTCGAATCTTGAAATACATAATGAGAATTCTCAAACCAACTTTCCATAGAAATACAAAATACTACTCACGAAAAAAATATTGTCGGTGATAAAAACAACAAACAGTTTTTGAAATCTATTCGAGGGACTGTCGATACAGCAATCAGAACTTTTTCCTCATGAATAACAATGGAGTAATGACTAACCCAAATGATGTTGCGAAAATTTTTACTGAAGAATTCACTCTCAAGTGAAGTGATTAGTGGTCTTCTCTCCCTTGAGAGCTAAGCTAGAAACGAACAGACAGATCATTGGAAATTTCACATTTTCCGAAAATGAAATTCACAACTCTTCAGAATGAATAAAAATATACAGCAGTGCTCGTCCCAACAACATTCAACTTATTTTATGGAGCAATGCTAGTCAACACTCGCTCCTCTTTTGGCAAAATTGATCCTTAAGTTAAGTAAAATAGCACCTAGCATTGGAAAACTCCAATAAACTACACATTTTTAATAATGATATTTGTTAGACCTTGAGAATGATTATTTAATTAGTTTAAAGTTTCTTTCCCGCAAATACAAGGAGAGAATAATATATAAACAAATAACATCTCCACACCAGTACAAACTAGTACAGGTATCAAGATTGTTGGAATTGGTGTAATGAAAATGATGAGAAGAAAAACGCAATGCCCACGAGGGAGTTTTCCGAAAACCTGGAGAAATAGACAAGTAGTCAGGCGGCTTCCAAGTGAAAGGATTCAATACCAGATATGACCTCTGTAGAAATGACACGATGAAATTATAAGTACCAATATTAACTTTCTACTACACGAATTATTTCAAAATATTACAAGGTATGTTTTCAGGACAGAATAATTTTTGGAAAAGAAAGGTTTTGGCTTTCTCCTTCTTCACTTTTATACAATAAGAATGTAAATCTTCCAAATGAAGAAGAAGAGCGATCAATTTCAAAATGACGAGTTTATTGATTTCAAAATAACGACTTTATTTTGGAATCAATTGCTTTCATCCTTCCTTTGAAAGATTTTTTTTCACCTAAAAATGAATTTTTCTCAAATATATACCCCTATTAATTCAAACAAGATTTCTGTGGCTGGAAAAAATTATTCAACCGAGTAAATGTCATTACGTTGTCATTGATGACATGAGTAGATTCAACCCAGTCGTAACATCAATTTGTAATGTTATGAATGAACTGAGTGCTTCATTTTGTAATGTTATCCAGATTGGTGATGAAGAGGCAAAAAGGCAAGTTTCTCATTTTAAAACATTGATGACAGTGTTCCATACGAATTTTCTCCGTTCTTCCGCAATTTTTTGTTTTTTCACCAAAATATATTAGAGTTGCCCATTTCTTGATTTCTGATTGTATATTTCTGGAAGCATATTTATCTGTAAGTGATACTTTCGCCTGTTTCAGAAGTACGACATGACAGTTGAACCAATTTATGACATTCATGAATAATCTCAATAGAAACATTTAGTTCACACTCGAAGCAGAACTAGACAATTACACACAATCGAAATAAATTTGAGTTCAATGTATTCAGAAAACCTAGTTTTCCATCCAGACAGTCATAAATTAGCAGCCTAGAATTCACACAGAGCATTCTCACTGCCTTTGTCTGCTAAAAGTCTACCTAGAAATATTAAAATAATTACACAGATAGGTCATAATGGTGGTTTCAACACATATACAATCCAGAAGTTAGTCAGAAAACAAAGCCGTAAATTTATTTACAGTTAATTAACCCTAGATCAAACAATCAGAAATCAAGAAATGGGTAACTCTAATATATTTTGGTAAAAGGACAGAGATAGCTGCAAGTTGGAGGTACTCAATGAAGCTAGGTACCCCTATTATTACCTACAGTCGTGTTATATGAGGGCTAATGTAATCAATCATTTTCAGTTTAATGTATGAGTTTAAAAATGTCCTTATACGACGGAACTGCAGTAACTAACGTTCGTCACGAATAAAAGTCGTAAAAACATAGAAAGTTTCAATTCTCTTTTTTTTTCATAATCTTTTTTTTTTATTGTAGTCTTCGTCTTCTATATTTCGTGCCTATTGGCCGAAGAGAATAATAAAACATAGATTTCCACTAGGATAAGTTTATGAAATGTTATTCAATACAACAGATAATTATCTGTTGCTACTTAACAGGTGGTAGGCGGAGTATATGTATATTATATATACCTCGTTTCTTTTCAAGGTGAAAATTAGGTAGAATGCGATATCGCTCCACATTTTCTTTCTTATCGAGATTAATCGTTAACTGTAACAATGTACTGGGTGAGCTGGATCAACTTTGTTGATATATTTTGAATGATTTGGAATGCTGGTGGATTATTTTTGGCGTGTTTGCAACGTTTCGCAGACACAATTATCTAACATTTTCAGAAATATTGTGACACAAATCTTAATAGAACAGTGAAAGCCTCAGTCAGTTTCGAACTCTTTGAAGCTTCTTATATTGGGTGTTTCAAAACTATGAGATGAATGAATCGATAAGAGGTTGTTTCGAGCGAAAATATGTTAGTTTAAGAACCCTTACCCGAAAATTTATTATTAACATTTCACGACTGTATGAGGTTTAGGCCAAGTATGTGCAAAAATGAATTGTAACACGCTCTAGTGTATTTTATTTTAGTTTTTTGATTCATAATAAGATCATAGTATCAAAATGCCATTCTGAAGTTGCATGCTTTCAAATGTGATGAATGGTCTCTGCGAAATTGTGTGGGAATTTATTTTTTTTAATTTCTAGAACCGAACTAATCGTTCGAATTGAACGGAACAAAAGAATTCTCCAAAGCACGCTTTTCTGCAAATGAATATTTCATGGTATTCTAATAAAACTGTACAGTACTCGATAATGGTAGACAATGGTAGAAGTGGAAACTCTGAAATCTGTCCCTCAAAAAATCATTTTCAACACTAGAACAAAAATACTGTCTATCAATTGATAGATTTAGAGTACATTTTGAAAAATCATCGGAATCCATTAGCATCAGCATTGAATGACTGAAAAGTTAACCCCGAATATTCACTGGATAATATCCTTTTCATAAGTTGAATAACCATTAGAAAAAAATGAATTTGTATACTTACCTATCGTGAAACGGTTAACGACTAAAACCTTATGTATTCAATACAATTATCTATCTGTTATGAATTAGTAATTGAAATTACTTAACAAGTATTGAAAGACATAGAAGAAATCATTAATACTCACAGTTTATTATGTGATTTTCACTATAAAGGGTGAAAACCATAGAATATACTGTATTAATGAGTTGTTATATCGATTTTCATCAAGTATTGTCCAGTTCTATTAAATTTTGAGAAAAATAGACACTTGAACTTCGATTAGTTATATTTGTCCGATTCATGAAAAACGATAGAGAAACATTGATAAAAAAATTGTGAACTAGAATATGAAAATGTCAATAAAGTTTGAATTTATTCATCTATAATATGAAATTTTGAATATAATGAAATGAATCCAAGTCTCATGATGTAATCGGCCGATTTAGGAATCACACGTTAAAAGGTGAGACCTCGTTAGTCCTTAGCTCGCACAAGTTTCTCAACTTCTAAGAGTTATCGTTCGTAGGGGGGCGACAGCTGATTAACGGAAAAACATATTTTAAACAGATTTTTAAACAGAGATCAGCAGTTCATCCAAAGATTCTGGGAGTAAATGAATGTTCGGAGGATTGGAAACCGAGATTATTTTGTGACAACCCCTGCTCAGTTGAATTTCCCCCCACGGCCTCAGTACCTTATAATCGAGCACTGTCAATGCCGTATTGGACACACTGAAGGGATCGTTTGACAAAAATGCCAACTCCCCCTCCAGCACGTTCTCTATGAAAGAATTTGTAGTTTGGAATGACCATAGATTCGTTCCTGAGATGTGTCTCTTGGATAAGAGCCACATCGATGTTGTTTTCAATTAGAAAATTTTCAAAGTCCAGTTTTTTAAAACGAATGCCATTAGCATTCCAAAAAACTATCTTCAGAGATCTAGGCAGCGTTGGTTGTCTAGACATTGGCAGTTCCGGTTAGCACGTCGTTATTTACCGTGAACATTTTCTGTAACACGGGAAATTTGACGAATAGTTCTTTCATCTGGTCCAGAGCGGCACAGATGTCCGAAACCCCCTGAGTCTGAGGGGGGGGTTCAGGTCGGGAGGAGGTGGGCTTTGCTGAGCTGCTAGCCCCCTTGGATGCAGCCTTGGCAAAGCTGATCCCCTCTTGGACGCGTCCAGTCCCCGTAGGTCTACCTGTTGGGGCTGGTTTTTTATTTGGTGTTGGCTTTTTGTTGCCTTGTACCTTGGGGAACGCGGGGCAGCCACGGTAGTTGGCAGTGTGGTCCCCTTTACAATTATTGCACTTCGGGGGGTCAGTCCTGTCCTTTTTGCAGGCACTTGTCAGATGCCTGCCAGCGCACTTTACACAAATGGGCACTGCCAGGCAGTTGCGTTGGCAGTGACCAAATCTTTGGCATCGGTGGCACTGACCCACCGAAGTTTTTGGATGTTGGGGTTCGACCTGAACCCTCACGCTCAGTAGCTCCTTGATCTCAAATATTTGCTTCTGATCCCTGCTCACCAGAACAAGAATCAGAGGCATTGGCTTGCCAGCGCGTTTCATGCGCGTGACGCTCGCGAGGTCAAAGCCCTTGGCTTCAAGCTCCTCACGAATATCATCGACCGCCAGGTGTTCTGGCACTCCCCTGAATACGGCTCGGATTTGCCGTTCTTCAGGGAGAGAATAAGTATGATGGGGGATTTTCTCCCTCACCAGGAGTCTCGCAAGTCGACGATAATCGTCAGGAGACTTGACAGTGCTACCAGTAGTGAAAGCACTGTCATTTGCCTTCTTTGTTTCGGCTTCTGTTTCCATTTCTGCACCGTTGTTAGGTGCAGCCGTCTCGTCAGCCTGATTTATGGCCACTTTCTTTGTGGAGGCTTCGGACTCTGAGTACAACTTCCGAGCCTCGTCCTTGACGTTGTCGAGGACTGCCTTTTTCTTTATCTTTGATTTTTTTGACTTTTTGGTTGTTTTTGCAACCGTTTTACTCTTCTTCTCGGCATCATTGCCTACTCGAATCCACTCAACTATTCGATTTCTTGAAAAATCCGGTAGAGGAGGAAATTCGTCGTCGTCTAGTCGTCTCTTTTTGGAGGAGGAGGAGGCGAAGGAAAGTACGCTCATTCCGTCGTCATTGTTGAAATCGTCACTAGACGATTCCCTTCCTGAAAAACCTTCACTGCCGGATGGGGCATTAGCCGCTCGCCGCCAGGGCATGGCAACGCTCTGCCTAGCAAGTCCGACTGAGTCAGGCCCAGGGCAGAAATCAATTGGCTTATAAAGCCGATTATTTCGCCTTTTTACTTTCCTGCCAGGCTGCATAGCAGTTCCTCCATACTGCCGTGAACGCGAACTATCTGATTTGTATCAGAAAACAAGCTTTGAGCACCAAAACTGAACGCAAATGATATATTTAAACGTACTCACCAGAAGTATAGTTATCTGCTCACAAATAACAAGAACGCACGTACTATCACGAGCCAGAAACACCACAATACGGCCGAAAATTCACTGAAAAATCGGTTAGAAAAACACTGGATCGCAGAGACACGTCTGTACAGTTTCACTGTCAGCAAACCAATATGACTCCCTCTCTGCTTGGTTATGCTTGGTTATCTTTTGTATGTCGAGTTATGAATAATGAAATCCCTGTCTCTTTAGTCTAACTGGGATTAGCGTCTGTTAGATTTTCAGGTTGTCGACGAAAGAGACAGGTCTTTGTCGACATCTTTGTGTTTTATGATTATATTTATAGAAGATTCCCATTCTTCTATCTGTCTTCCTTTTTGTCCTTTTGACGTCGGTTCTTTCAGCTTCTCTTTTACTTTTTTCCGGCAAGCATGGCTTGCAGGATCGGAAATTTCATTAAAATTTCCTGCAGCTGCCCTAGGGCCGTTGGGAGGCCTTCGGGAGAGCTGTGGGAATTTTCCGCTGCTGACACGGCTCTTGCGTATGAGATTCCGTCTCTAACTGTATTGTTTCTGGCTGTCCTCGGATTTGTGGGCTGCCGTCTATCGTTTGGCACGTCTGTGGCCGCTTTTTTGTTTTCTGGGCGTTCTGGGCACCCAGAGAAGCTAGCTGGATGCTCGCCTTTGCAGTTGAAACACCGCATAGGCGAGTTTTTCTGTTTTTTACATTCGCTGGTTAAGTGTCGTCCGGCACACTTTACGCAAGCGGGAACTGCTTTGCAGTTCCGCTGCGTGTGTCCGAACTTCTGACACCTAAAGCACTGTCCTACCCTGTTCCTTGGACGCTGTGATTCTGCTTTTACGCGGACATTTTGGATTTCTTCCACTTGGTAAATATTAGATTGGTTCCTAGGAACCAAAACTAGTACGAATGGAATCGGTTTCTTATTTGCCTTGTTCATCCGAGCAATTGAAATAATTTCAAAGCCTTTTCCTTGAAGCTCAGCCTTAATATCTTCAATTTCCAGGGATTCTGGGACTCCCCGGAAAACGACTCTTAAGGGTTTATCCGCTTGTACCGAATAGGTATGATATGGCATTTTCTCGTTATCTAAGGTTTTTGTGAGTTTTCTAAATTCATCTATGGAATTTAGTTGAACTTTTATTCCATCGTTCGTGTTTACCGCCCGCGAGATAGGAATGTTCTGCGCGGCGGCGATCGAATTGAATTCCTTCCATTTATCCTTCGCCCTTATTGTTATAGGCGGAGGTTTTATAATCCTTTGTTTGGGTTTTTCCTGTCGAGTTCCTGGAATGTCCTCGACCTTATTTTCTTCGTCTAAATCCATCCTTTCGGGATTACTGTCCTCCTTTGTTTGGGGATTAACCGTCTGGGCTACCTGCTTGCTCTTTTGTTTAGGCCCTTCCGGTTTCCCCGAATTTCGTGATGGGCCAGGTATGACGTCATCGGGTTTGTTTTCATTTCTTGCAGGCAAGGAATTTTTACTTTTTTTTCTTTCTCGGTTGTTGAACCGGACTTGATATTTTTTCTGCAGAGGGCTCAGGTGTGGCCGCTCTTTTCTGGGGAATGTTTTCCTCCATAAATTCATCTTCTATTTCATCCTCTGATGGCATGCTGTCGTAATGTGTGTCTTTTTCGCAGCTTGGCAAAGCTTCGAAAAGTTGGTAGTATTTTGACTTGCGATTTTGGATGTTTATAGCCATTACTTTTTCGAAGTACTTGTAGGACTTCGCTAGCTCTATAGTAGATACATTATATCTATCTAATAATGCAGCTACAAGTGCAAGTACTGCATCTCTCGAATTATTTCTGCGGAAATAATGAATATTGTTCATTATTTCTTCCATCTTGACGCTTATCGGCCTAAACTTTTAGGGGATAGCGGATTATAATTAATATAAACTGTCACTTTTCACTGTCGATGTTCGCTCGTCGACTTCTCAATCGCAACTCCCTGAACCTCTCTGGACGACAAGCCGGCCTTATATATCGGTAACGATCGTTCTAGAATTCTATAGTCGTTTCGGTACTCAACTAGTGTTTATAAAAGGCGGTTGCCGACTGCATTCCTTTTGCGTTGATATCATGTGTTTGTTCGCTGGCCTACATATCGGTCAGGGGCGGCTTCAGATTCATTACAATTTTCATTGGGGTATCGCTTCTACTTAGACGATGACACCTCAGCTCAAGACGATGCCATATAGTGTTTGACAGAAACATTATCTCCCGAATATCAAAGATAAACAAAGATTTCCAATGCAGACAGCAAGCAAAACCAATAAACGTCGACATACATGTCGAATTTTTAATTTTTCAACATAATCTCCTTTTAACTCTACATACTTTTCCCAATAATGCTCCAATATTTGTAAACAACAGTAATCGGCGTTTTTCTATGCAAAATAATGGTTCACGAAGTTGATTTTCCTCTTCATTTGACGACAATCTCTGTCTTCCGAGCGCAATTTTTAGATGAGGAGGAGGAGAACAAAAAAAGTCGCTTGGGGCTAAATCAGGAGAGAAAGGCGGATGGGCAAGCAGTTCAAACCGTAATTCGTGGATGTTTTGCCATGGCAACCACTGAGATTGGAGGTAAAACTCTGTGATGGTTTGGCCAGTTGCAGAAAGTTATAGGAAAAATTGAAAAATTTTGATTTTCCACTTTGTTATTATTTATCAAAGACGTTAAAATGTGAAAAGTTCAATGAAAGCAATGAAAAAAATATTTTTCATTATTCAAAATTCGTGTTTTTTATTATTTAAGGTTACATGAAAATGAATTTTCATAATTTTTAGCTCTATTTGTTTAAAACATTGTAATAAACAAATGTAATAAACAAATGTTTTCAAGATATTTGAAATTTTTTGAAGGAATTTTCATCAGTGATGGATATTATGATTTTTAAAAATGAAAGCGTTTCTTAAAAATTTTTTTTTATTTATTCAATAAACAATTTGTTTGAAACCAATCAATTAATTTTTGAAATTTTTTAATACTACCGATATTTTTTTAATATCTTCCTTTTTTTACACAAAAAGTTTCGCCTGGTTGTTTTTGTTTCTTTTCGTGATATTAAAAAAATATAACGTAAAAATTGATTTGTTCAAAACAGATTGTTCATTAAATGAATAAAGAATATATAAATAAAAAAAAAATTCAGAATATCAAAGGGAAAAAATTGTTCCCTCATATTCATATTCAGCAGCAAAAAAATGTTAATCAACAAATGCGTTTTTAAGCAATAAAAATGTTTAAGAAAGGATTTTGTTTTTAAAAATCATAATATTCATTACTGATAGAAATCCCTCTGAAAAAATTTCAAATATCTTATAAACAATTCATTTATTCATAACAATTTTTCAAACAAATAGAGATAAAAATTACGAAAATTAATTTTTATGTAACTTTAAATAATAAGAATGCAAATAAATTGGAATATTGAAAAAAAATGCTTGCTTTAATTGAATTTTTCTCTTTTTAACGTCTTTGATTATTGTAAATCAATTTTTTTTCATTTTTCCAAAGGGAATCTTTTTTGAAGGCTTCCAAGAAAAGTTCCAAGAAGTGGACAATAAATTGAAAACTTGTAAAAATTATTCAATTAACTAAAGTATATCTAATCACGGGAAAAAACAATTTCCATGGATTTTTGTTTATTAAAGTGTCTAGAGGAAATGTAATTTTTTTTTCTTAATTTTGATATTCAATGGGTTGAAATAATATGTATTGTTTTCGCCTCTAAATTAAAATATTAAATATTGGTGATAGAGTTTCGGGAAGTGGGACTTTTTTTTAGAAAAGTCCTTCCTCTTTTAGAATCTTTTCTCAAATTTCAGATATATATTTTCAGAGATATTTGCAAAAAACCACATCCCCTTTTTATACCAAATTGTTTCTAATTTTTGTAATTTTTTCGAGGCCCTCTTGAAATTTTTCAAAAAGTTTCTAGAGGTCCCAGACAATCTCCAAACGTTTCAACTGCAAATGCGGCAGTCATCTTCAGTGGCTGCTGAAGACGGCTGCCACAGTTGCAGTTGAAATACTCGATCATAAACTACGAAACAAATATATCAACATCCTAGGAAATACACACATCGGAAAAGTCTAGGGATATTTTTAAAAATGGCAATAATTTTTTTTTAGATCGCTTTAGGGAAAAAAAAGTTGACGAGTGATTATTAAACGAAT
>WOGP01008434.1:0-11223 GCA_015342065.1 Leptinotarsa undecemlineata
CAGCGGCAGATCGCTCACCGCAACGTTGCCGCTGTTTATGTTTCATATTATGACAATTAGATTTTTTTGTGGAATTTTCGGAAGCTTCTCTGACTTTTGCAGTTTGTATTTTTTAAATTAAAATCGTTATGAGAGCTACCAAAATTGTCTCCGCCAGCTACCGGTAGCTCGCGATCGACAGGTTGGCGACCACTGCTCTAGGACAGTTTTCTGAATGTGGTATTAACACTGAGAATAATCTATATCAAGTAATACATCATTCAACCATTCATATACCTGTCAATTCTGAGATAATATGAGACCAGTGAAGATACACAGTGTATTTTGGAACGAAATAACTATTCGATAAAAACAAAAAATTTGTAAATGTAATGTAAACCTCATTTTCCTAATTCACATCTTCACCTGCAACAAGCTAAAATCCTAATAAAATCCTAGTAAAAATTGGGGCCACAGTATCTAATTCAATAATAATGAAATCAAACATAAACAATATTTGAAAGCTTTCTAGATAGAGTATATTAGCCTAAGGTTATGTTTATAGGCTAAACCTCTATGCATGTGAGCAAATTCGAAAAACAGTCTGAAGCATTGAATTTTTCCGAGGTGTGTATATCTGTTCAGTTCGAAATATTGTCCATAATAAACGAATTGATCGATGCTCCTAGCATAATTAGCTTCTGAGAGAAAACTAAGGCCCAAAAATTTTTTCAGATCGTTTCTTGATAATAAAATCTTTTGGTGTTGTTTGTTCATCAACATTTTGATATATAAAGAACAGTTGACTTTATAGAATATTTTTAAACATTGGAAGTGTTGGAGAAAATATGTATCCTTGAGGAATATCATTTGTGACTGAACTAATGATAGCTACATATAGGGAACATTATTTCATTAATTCGGACTTCCATTGTCGAACATGATATAAATAAAATGATTTGAAATCCTTGAAAGAATCATTTTGTATCATATTAGACAACGGAAGTCCGTACTAATGAAATTCACCACGAAACATTCTCAACCACTTCAAACAAGGGCAATTAGATATTTTTTATAGAAATGACAAAATTCATAAACACATCAAATTCACTGTTGAACTAGAAGCAGACTATTCAAACAAACCCAAACAAACAAACAAACAAATGAATTTCTTGGACTTGACAATTAGTAGAATGAACAACAATTTTCCTCTTTGAATAGGTAATTTGAATAAAGAACTCAATAACATGAATCAAATCGCAGTAAACAACGGCTTTAAGCTGAATTAAGTAAGTCAACGCAAAAGCGATTCGGGACGTTCTTACTATTGATGAGTTAGATAATCAACATCAAAATTATAGAGCTTCAACATATTTTGGACAAACAACAGAAAAAATGGCTCTATTTCTCAATAAACAAGATATTGAAATTGGGAAAGTTAGTTGAAAATAATGAAATCAAAACTTCCACACTCAAAAAATCATGAATATATACATTGAATTGTGGAATTTGTTCTGAGGTATATATTAGTCAAACTGGCAGAAGATTCAGCAATCGCATCCAGGAACATCATATGAGTATTCTGAATAAGAGAACAAATTCAACATATTCAAATCACCTCTAAGAAGAAAATCATATCTTTGTCAGACATTTCAAAATTTTGCTCTTAGAAACTATAGGTATATAGCTGAATCATTTGGAAACATTGAAAATTATTAAACTCAAACATTTTACGGAATGAACACTTGGATTCAAATGGATCACCATTACTGAATTTGTTTTCTTAGAAACGGATGTTATTCTAGTCTTTGTAAACATATCATTGGTGATGAAGAAGTAATGTATCTTCTAGGTTATTATATTATATGTGGGTTATATAAAAGTTAATGTGAAGAATCAGTTTTCACTATGTTATTCACTACGAAAAGGGTACTGTGCTAGTGTAACATGGTGTGAAATTTTTCTGAAAACTGAATCGTTTTCGGTGTAGTTTGTAAAATAACTATAGATCTTCATAAAGTAACCGCCGGGTCATTTAGAAAAATTGAAAACTATCCGTTCTTTAATATTGACGAATTTTGTCGTAGTAAATTTCAATTTGAATTTTCCCTCTTTTAATAATGAATCTTACACTTCAGTCACCGATTGATATGTATACAACATACAAATGGCCATTCCTAATATTTTAGGCATACTAGTAGGCACTAAATTCTTAGAAAAGACCGTACCATTTTTGCCTTGATATGTCTTTTGCAGTGGCGTATGGAAAATATACTCAACAGATTTGAAAAAATTATTGTAAAATATATGGGACCATAACCTGACAAAAATATTTTCGTTTTAATGTAATATTTTTTAGAATTTACTGCCTACTATTACGTTATTTTAGTATACACAGTTTGAGACTGAAAAACATTTCAACACCATCTCTTCGTTTGATATATTATGATAGTTTCAACAACAAATGGTCGTTCAGAATGATGTATTCGTGTTGTTATCGATTCAAGTCCCCACTCCCACTTATCTTTAAGAATGAGTCAATTTATGATTGAAGCACATCTCTACGTTATGTGTTCGTTTGATATATTGCACAACTCATAAAGCTACTACTGATTATTTTCAATTCAGTAACAATAAACAGTTCCACTATCAGACCATCTTTTCAATATTTGTCTATTTTCACAAACCCAAACTCTTTGTAATAATTATAGTATGTCTGCTTTCTCATGTCTCCTTCAAAATACAATTATCATAATTTCATTTGTTATTATAGAGCAGAGCCATTGCAGGTCACGAATGTCCGAGTGTTTAATTATAATCGTATTTCTTCGGCAACGAAAGGCAGTAGCAATTTAGTCCTGAAATAAAAAGGATTTTTTTTTAATAATGGGGCACCTTACATGATACCTACCGGTTTTAGAAGATCTAAAAGGCTAGCTACTATATAATGACGCCAATTAAATTCGTATCAGCATAAGACGATTGTGGAAGGTACAGAAAAAAAACAAGTGAAAAAGTATTGTTGCACCTGACCATTGACTGAAGCTGAATATAAATTGAAACAAAGGTATTCTGCATAAGATTCGTTCGTTCAAATTTTTCTAGTATACTTTTCAATGGCTTTGTATGTGTACTATGATTGTCAGGGTACAAAAATAGTCTTTCATAGAGTAGTCATTATTTACTTTGAAGATTTTGGTTCCATCAGAGATTTAGGTTATGGTAAAAATGGAACTCGAAGTCCAGATTTGCTGGATATCGTGAGGTTGAATTTTGTAATGAAATTACAGTCAGTGATTATCTGAACATAAATGCCACATCAGTACAAAGGACTAGGGTTATGCTCATAGATTTACTAAAAAATACAGTGCGATACTTGTGAGCATTTAAAAAATACGATACGAGATTATGTATTAAACTCAATGCCAATACCTTTGTTCCTCAATCGCCTCGCGCAAACTGTGAATGTTTTTGTGAAGACATTACAAGGCTTCCAGCAGCTATATGTTGAATTTTCACCTCATTGAAGCTTGCTCATCTTGAAGTTCATTCATGAGTTTGCATATAATTGAATTTGCAATACTCAAAACTGATAAAAAATGTTATGAAGCCCTTCAAAAGATTGTTTATTTCTGGAGGATTTTGAACAATGGTTTAAAATTTCTGCATCGAATAGTTGTTTCTATCCAAGCTCGCTCAGAGGGTAAATGCCATCAACAAATATGAATTTAGGACAAAAATTGGATGCTCGTGAAACCAGTGAAGTTCAGCAGTGTGTGGCAGATGCTCGATGTCTTATACACTCGTAGATACGTCTGGGCATTGTACTGATAAGGTATTCTATACCCTATTGGGGTATCTCATTCCATCCTATTTCTAACTCATGTTTAAGTGCTGCCAAAGTCTGTGGGAGCTGTTCCTAATTCAGCAGTCTGCGACTAAGAAAATCCCACACATCTTCGATCGGAGAAACATCGGGCAATCTGGGTGGCCGTGGTAAGTGGTTAATGTCTTGCTGATCTTGTCTTTTTGAAATGTAGGGTTTTCGATGTTCTCAAAATATGTAAGGAACTGAGGCTCCACTACTGCGTGACAGTAACGAATAGCTAACATGTTGCCTCTAATAAAGACTAAAGGTGCCCTGCTACCATATTCGATGGCACAAAAGCTTGATTCATCGCTGAAGACTACGCGGTTCCACTGTTGATCTGTCGGTAGCAAGGCGGTACGACGTGGGTGGTTTGTATTGTATTGGTCGGTGGTTCAGGCCTTAGTATGAACGATCGATTTTCACTTGATATCGTCCAACCCGTGTTAGGAATCACATGTAATGTAAGACCTCGTTAATCCTTAGCACGTAAAAGTTTCGACTTCTGAGGGTTATCGTTTCCGAGGGTTGTCGTTCGTAGGGGTGCGACAGCTGGTTAACGGAAAAACAGATTTTAAACAGATTTTCTATTATGTCTCTGCACCAGTGCAATCGGTTGCGTCGATGCTAGAGAGTAAGTGGCCACACTTAATAGGGATGATAAGAAAAAAAGTTTGAAACTTCTTATTCGCCGATATACCGTGCGCATTTCAACAACCCTTCCGTGTTTTTAAAACCAAAAGTTTGGTGTGAACATTCTGCACATTCATCAGTACTTGATAATGCAAAAGAAATTGCAGAATGAAGAAAACTGCAAGTATGTTTGGATAGGTGGTGAGTTCGTAATTATCAACCTAATTTATGCTAATAATAAGAGATTGCAGAAATGTATCAGATTTCTATAAAAGTGTCCGTGGGATGCAAATAAGAATAAACAAAATACTGGTTGTTCACTAAATAGAGATGATTTTTAGTAAAATTTGAATTTGTCTTGATAGTCCAGTCAATACCTTTTTTTTAATACATACTTACATTTTGGGTTATTCGCAAAAAATTTTCTACTCACGTGGAAAAAATTGATACATGCAAAAAATATTGAGTTTCTCAAAAAAATTCATAGAACAAAAGTTACTCAAAATCAGTCACTTTTTTCATTTTCGGCGTATGAAATGCTATCTCCGTAGAAAGTTGTCGATGTAGAATATTGATCCAATTTTTTATGTAAATCGGTACTGCTTGGCAAAATTGTACAGTACGACCGTATTTAACTTGCTTTTGAATTGTTCAACTTTTCAAAGTAATCATATTGAAAGAGACGATAGCCGGTTAGTAAACGTCAGTATTTCGTTATCGCACGTTATCGCGTGTTAGGAGTCACACGTTGAAAGGTAAGACCTCGTTAGTCCTTAGCTCGTACAAGTTTCTCAACTTCTGAGAGTTGTCGTTCATATGGGGACGACAACTGATTAACGAAAAAAAAATGTTTATCTCGAACAAAGTTCAACTACTGAGGGTTCATATATCGCTACAACAATTTGAACAAATAGATTCAATATTCATTAAACTTTTCTTTCTGATTTTTTTCATCTTTTTTAATTTTGGTTCGTCTTTGATCATCCAGCCTCAGTTGAATTTCAACTTATATAAAACTGAACTACAAATACAGCTTGTTACTCGCCAATATTTGAGTCCTGATAGTTTGATTTTTTTATGGAAACATATTTTTAAGCAAACTTTCGAATGAACCTACATATTGCTGTAGGTTCATTCGTATATTCGTATTTATCAAAGCCATAATTTTTTATTCGCTTCAGTGGCATTCTTGCGTGATTTACACTGAATCATTTTGGAGTTCAAAGTGATACGCCACTGTTGTTTATCAAAGTGAACATTATATTTCAATTCTCATGCTGACTAAATCTAGTTTGGATTGATTTTTCACATTTTTTGTATGAAGATGGAAAAGTAAAAAACCAAAACCTTTTTGTCCCAAAGAGTAAATCTAGTTTCATGAATATTTTTCGTTCTTCGTACGGTTTGGTCATAAAAAGTAAAATTAAGCACTATCGCAATGAGCACTGGAAAAGTTTTAAACCGAAAACATCTTTTGAAAATATCTAGGGTCATAAAATAATTGTAATACTTCAACTGCAGCACACTGAGGTTCAAAAATGGAGAATTTAAGGACATATGCGGAACTTCTTCTCAAAATTAACTCAAAAATAACCTTTTCAGATATCAGTATATAATGGAGAATCTCGATAGTAATTTTTATGAGACATTGATGTGGGATATTATGGAATAATTGTTTATCTTTATTAATACCTCAGGTTGATAAGGAATCCAATGTAATTAACATAATTGTTCATTATTCACAACTTTATTACGTCATCCATCAACATTACTACATAAACACCAGTATCACATTATCAAAAAGATACATACTCATAAACACTTTCTGCTTGACAAACAACCGGGTATGACTGTACAAATTGAACGGGACTTTAATGTTTTGGTTTTCACTTCCGCCTGGGTGAATCCTCATGACCATAAAAGAAAGTTCAGCCAAGTGGACAGGCAATTACAAATATATCCTGTAAAATGAACGTATTTCATACCACACCTACCTAGGGCTTTGTTTTTGACAATGATTTCCATTCTTTGATCATCACTTTCTTGCGAGAAAGTCCAAATTAATCACTGTAGTATCTCATATAGTAATTGATCACCAGCTCGAAATGACCAATAATTCAGTCGACTTGCGGATATCATTAACGAGAAACCGCACTCTTGTTAATTGAAAAGTCACTTTTGATTTCCATCCATCAAGAATACACGCCCTTCAATTCGAAAAATGTCGCAACTTAGGAAAAAATCTCAAAACATCTGATTTTTCTTTAGCACTTCCAGGAGCTTCATAAAACTAATCATCAAACACATGATGAATATTCAAAATGTGAGTTTGAAATGTGTTTTTCTGTTAACAAGCTCAAAGCAGCTTAGTTTTAAGACCAGTCCCTAATTATTCAATTCATGACATATGACACAATGATTGAAGTTCATTTTAGTAACGTTGTTAATTCAACACCCTTTTCAATAACTCAACCCAACAATGAATATACGTATAGAAAATCCATTGCTTGGTTACAATAGGCTGCCGTCATAGAAAAGTTTCGATGAAAGAGTTACTAAATCTTCAGGACCGTCATGGATACAAAGTATCTGGATATGCGAATGGAAGTCATCTTGACACAGGGTGAATACAATAAAATAGTAAGGGACCTTCACCTCTGAAACCTCCACGTGATGAGATACATCTACGACAGAAGGTCAAATACCTCACCAGATCTTAGTCTGATCTGGAACCAACATCTACGGAGAACGGAAAGAAAAGCGGAGGTAGCACTAATGTTGGTCAGACGCACCTATGGAAGGACATTAGGGCTGAAACTAGAAATGATGTATTGGCTCTACACCATGGAAGTTGAACTCGCATATGCATATCTGGTCCGGGTCCAAAGTTGAAACAAATGACCGCTATTAACAAACGTGCATTCCTGTGAGGATACCAAAATCGTTGGTGCAGAACCAAATTGGAAAATGAGTCTGTAAGTAGCATGAAGAGTACTGGGAAAACAGACCCAGGAGCTAACACAGTAAAAGAAACAAAGAAAAACTTTCATGTAGCATTCATTGACTCTTAACAATTACACAAGACTCTATCCTTTGAAAGGACACTTGAACAAAACAGGGTTGTACAACAGTGACCTTAGCTCAAGGTAATGCAACAACGAGCTGAATATATAGCTCGTCATATTTTATAAGAACGTGAGGCTTTGGATCACTAGAGGAAAACTATTCATGGACGACTTGAATAATCCCCAAATTTGTACATCCAGTAAAGAAAAACTATATTAAGCCTATAGGTCTCCCAAGAAGCCATACAGCTTTATTAGAAATGTTTTTAGAAAAGAAAATTAAAAATATGTCAATTTCAATATTTAATTTTTCCAAAAGAGAAATACGAAAATAATATTTTGAAGTGCAATAGATTCGAGGCCAATAATAAATTAAAATTTCAAAATATTTCTTTTGGAAGTATGTTATAAAAGTCTCTAACCGCAAGGTCATGCAACTCTTAAAAAAAGTTCCTACAGGGAAATCAAATTTGAAATAAAATGTAAGATGTTTCATTTTGAAAAAATATGAAAAAATGTTTTCGAGTTTTTATTTATCCAGAATTACAAAAAGTTTTCATTCAGATTGGTATACAATCACTGAAATTGACATGTTTCAAAATATCTTAACTGTCCCCGTTGAAAAAAGGATTGAAGATGAATAAAGTGAACTATTTCAAAAGTGTATCTTCACATTGAAATTATAGCTGATAGCGGAATAAGTGAAGCTGAATTACATTTTTGGGAAAGAAGGGTTTTGGCGTTCGACTTCTCCAATAATTCGAAGATGTAGCAAAAGAGAAGACAGTCTAAGCAAATCTACCTATAAAAACTGATTTGTCTAGAAATGAAAAATGTTTGTGAAAATTGTTTGATAATTATCATTGATAGGTCTCACATATAGTCAGTGGGCATACTTAAAGACTGGCTATAAATATATGTGGAAAGTTTTCTTCACTTATACGAGGAATTAGGAAAATTTCGGATATGCGGTGGTTACCTCGTTCACAGGCAGATGGGGCAATAAGAAACTTGTTGTTTGTTTTCCGCTTCAGCCTAACTTGAGGAATGACACTCTGAAGGAATTAGCTTTTCAATTATCGGAAATAATCGACTATAAGTTGATGAAAGACACTATCTTGCAGTGACCAAACAGTGCAATAGTGTTCCATTGCAGCAGTTGTATAGCCAACAACATATGCAGGAATAACTTCAGTAAAGAATCCTGCACTGACACCTGTCAGATATAATCTAACACCCTTCGTGGTATTAGTTAGGGGAGTAGTTGTATTCTGAAAGGTATCAGCCCATCAACCTAAAGTGTAGGGAGTTGAGACTGTCCTGAACGAATTGTTTCTTTAGATGATTTGATCATTAATAGTTTTATCAATTTTCATCAAGTAACGGGTCAGTTCATTCACTTATTCTCATGTTTTATGAAAGTGTCATAAACCCCTCGTAGAGGGTTGAAAATATTTCTTTAAACTGTCTCTCTTGTAATTAAAATTGATGTGTTTCTTCCTAAAACGCACGTTTTCAATTTGACACCCTGTATATCGAATCTGACAGTGTATGCATGACTCACAATTGCGTTTCGGCTGATTAAAAAACCAACACATCTATGAGGAGATAATTCATGTTATAATCGATATTATTCCAAAGATTGCTCTAGTCAATCCAATATCGTGCAACACGGCATTCTGTTTGATGTATATTCACGATTTCCTTTTTTTCACCATTAATAACAGTTACCTTTGTTCGACTCGTTAATTTTTAGGCGGTATTCTTGACCAAACTATCAGCCCGGGGGGGTCCGGATTCCATTTTTTATGGTAATATAATAGCATGTTGCTGCTCTCGAAGATGGATATGGATGTAGCATACGCCAAAGAGCAACAAAAAAACTGGTGTACTTTTTTGTAGTTGCAAAGGAGCTTCGTTCACGCGATCACACCACACATCTGGCCTTAGCTACTGGGCATTCACGAGAATTACACCCATTAAAATTGGTCTCAAATACACCAACTGGTAGCGTATACGAAAACCACTGTACTAATAATGATGATGCAGCTGAGTATCGTTTGGTTACAGAGGCGGGTTCTGATGCTATCACAAAGTAAATCAATTTAGATTCGACTTTCATTGAAACACATTTTGAACGAAAGTCATCGTTTTATCGACGATTTTCGTTTTTTCCAATTTTTCGGGAACTTCTTACTGTACTACCTGAATTCCAAGTATTTTTCACGAAGACAAATGGTCTACTCATGTGTGACTCTTCGTATTGAATAATTTTGCTAAGAAAACCGGCTACAGAATTATACAGATACTACGTTTCAGAGATTGAATTTGTTTCCGTCTTCAGTTCTACGTATTCGTTCTACGCCAAACTTATAAAAAAATCGAAATCTCACATTGAATTGGTCAGGAACAAAGTGGAAATCTCAAATTACTGAAATGACATTTAAATTAATTAGTTTTGAAAAAACTCAACCTCTACTACGAGTGTGTAGCTTGATAAAAATATCTATGATGAGAATCGTCCATTTGAAATTTTCATTTGTTCAACTCGTTCAAAATAAATGGAACTCATTAATGTTATTCTTGATTTCATAATAATTAACTATTGAAAATTTCAAATATTTTGTTTGAATTTGACTATAATTTCGCAAGACCTCTGATTCTGAAGTCGAAGGTGCCGAACCTCATTACAGGTTAACTCATTAGGGATCTGGAATATACAGGATGTCAATAAATAGTTGTAAAACATTCAAGGAGGTGATTCCTCATCGAAAAAAAGATAGGATCTTTCATATAAAGAAATTTTATTGGAGCATCCCTTGTTAAGATACAGCCCCTTAAAGGGGGTACATAAAATTTGTATAACAACTTTTTTTCACAAGCACTAAAGAAGTTACAATATTGAAATTAACCTGACGTTTTGTACTACCTAAAAGACACTTAGCCAGAAATTTATTTGGTTTACCCAATGGTTGTAAGGGGTGGAAAACGCAACTCCTAAGATTTATTTCCAATGTAACTTTTTGTCTTATTATTTGTTTACCATTTAAACATTTATTTCCGATAGCCTGTTTCATTTTAAACAAAAAATGTCTCTTGGGTTTTTTTACCAAAATAAACCATATCGCAGCAAAAAAGATTTTACGAACAACTATAGAGATACATCGTCATAAATGCGAAAATACAAAACTAATCTATCTAGTAGGTCGCTATTATCGATATAATAAATATAATATCGATAAACTGACGCTGTCAGTTTGTGAATTTTCGAAATTGAATTAATACTAATTGTCTGTTGTTCTGTCATACACACACATCATTTGTCATCATGGCATACACAAATGAGGAAATGGCTGATATGCATTACGCGTACGGTCTGTCGCAGGGAAATGGGTTAGAAGCTTCTAGAAGATATGCTGAAATGTATTTTCAACGGCAGAATCCTTCACGTAGAATATTTGCTCGACTTCGTCAACGATTACGAGAATATGGTTCATTCGACAAAAAAAACGCAGGATTGTGGTCGCCAGCGAGAAGTACGAACACCACAGCTTGAGAAAGCAGTATTTAATTTGATTGAAGAACAACCTACTACCAGTACTAGAAAGATTGCTTTCCAGCTAAATGTTGATCATATGACGGTATTTCGAATTTTAAAGGAACAACTCTTATACCCTT
>WOGP01008435.1:0-11223 GCA_015342065.1 Leptinotarsa undecemlineata
AAAGAAATGTGGAATTTACAATTATAAACATTTTCAATCATTTGTCTCATAATCTGAAAATTATGTTAATTAATAAAATGAAGTTATTAATACAAAAGTCAACTGGAGGAATATTTTGAAGATAGTCCTATATAATTGTACTACTATAAAATACTATTTATAAAATGTTATATTCCATAGGTAAAAATTTTCTTGTGATGTGAATCTTAGTTTATAAGCTAGTATATTTACCCTTACGGGTTTTCTCTTCTGTTCCTTTATTTTATTTTATAATCTGTTTATATTATTGAGTGTTCCACACTCTTTTGGGTATTATGTATTGTACAAATGAACGAAATATAGAATAATAATAACCCAAATTGAGAGTAGAATTGTAAAATGAATTGAATAGCTAATAAAAGATGTGTGTAATTATGTAAAAGTGTAATTATTTAAATAGCATAAATATCAAAAGTTTTTATATCCAAATGATGATAAAGGTATATTTATAAACTGTCTATAATTTTCATTTTTTTCGACTTCTGTTTTGAAGCCATTTTCAACTCGAGGATGGAGTCGTAATCTTCCTGACCTTCCTGACCGTCACTGGCTTCAAGTGATCAATCAATCAATCACTTTGTAATTTATGGCCAATATTTATTGAACCGGTATAATATAGAGATATCGTAACAGACACCCGGTCTGCCAAAAATGGATTCTTGACTTCCTGTTTGACGTGAATTTCTTCAAGATGTGTTGAGAGACAACAATGACCTTCATGATTGCGATAGTCTCTGCGAATCATCTCGCTTGTCAAAACAATCGGTACTCTTTTTAATTTGAATTGCTTCATGAATTATCCTTGCCTGAAGATTTTTCTCTGTAGCAATGGTTTTGGTGTTTTCGAATCTCAATGTGTTACCTATTTTTAGGTGATGTTTGAAGAGGAATGAGGCTGGATCTGATTTGTGAGAAGCTATTTCATGTTCATAGGCTCTGTTGAAAAGTATTGTGTTGGTCTGGTTGATGTCAGTTCAGGGGCAGATAGAACATGGTATTAAGTATATGCTATGTACTTCATGGCGTATTGTGTCATTGGGTGTTCACCCAATGTGAAGAGTGGAGATTTGATTGTTGAATCTGAATAGAAGTTACTTATGTCTTATGGTAGGCTCATTTCGGTTATTATCCATTTGTAGTTCTCATTTATATTCTTGACAATCGAAGTTAACATTGAAATCTCCTGCTGAAATTAGTGGCAACGTCTGTCTCTCTTACTCCTGCAGTGATAACCGAAATGTAACTGTCTCTCTTTCTCTCTTCACTACCTTCCCCTCAACTTCCGTTCACCTCTCCCGATCACACTTTCCATCACGATCTCATCATGCATTCACCAGCTTACACCCCAAGTCAAGAGCGCGTGAAGAAGTTTCATTTCAGAAAGTAATGAACATATTGTGTGAAATCTGGTATCTTCAAAAAAAATTCTCCATAATAAAGCCCTTCAGTTCGTCCTCAGTAAAATGATCAATCACTCTACTTTATTACATCTCTCCCACATTTTTTGCAGTCGCTTCACTTCTGATTGAGTGAGTTAGGATCTAATTTTGAAAACTTCAGCTTGGCTAATTACGTCCTTTATAAATTTCATTAAACTCCATATTTCAGATGATACATATTTGCACTGAGCTTCATATACACTTCATGTTAGAGTTTTTGCCATTTTAAAAGGTCTCATGCGCTAGAAATGGCACTTTGAAAAGTAAAATCTAGTTAAAACTTAGTTTGCCCAAGCTTAGACTCCTGAGAATTGTCGTTGGTATAGGGATGATGAGTGGTCAATCAGTTTTTCACCAATTTCAATAGTATCTTGCTGACCTTCTTTGAAAGTTGATATAGTGTTGGCAATACTTCCAAAATTACAATTTATTATCAAAATACAAGAACAAGAACAAGAAAGGAACAAGAAATGAAATAATAAGGAATAAAACTACTTCAGTAAACTAATAAAAAATACGGCAAACGGATATAATATTAACTTTTGACGTTATAAATCGCCAAAAACAAAGTTCTATATCATCAAATCTTCAACGTTAATACATTTATGTGAAAAATGTAATCGAAAGTTATCATATTCAACCTGTTTTTTGAACAAGTCCCCATATGAAATGGAGAGGATGGAATTAATTGTGCTTGATGGTGGCGATATGATGCGGGCTCACCAAGACATATGCAGATTATACCCTGAAATGTGAGCAGAATACGGCAAACATTCCGCGAACAGTGTCATGTGAGGGACGCAACAAAACAAAGTAGACCTACATACAGTTCCTGAAAATATTCAGCAGTCATAATTTTCACGCAGTTGAAAATCCAAACTGACTATATAGTGCGAGGATTATCTGAAGTTTGCATATAAAAAAGTTTTCAATAGCGAACAATTTCCTAATCCATCCATCCTCATGGATGTAGACGACTTTGGCCATATACATGAACTGGAGTTTTATCCCAACACCAAAACGTTATTTTTAGCACCTCTACACGTGTGTCGTTCTTCCTCTTGGAGATGATCACTTGGTGATCATCTTCAAGAGATATATGATTATATTTTCAATATATTTTCATTATATTTTCAGAAGAGGCAACGTTTTATCTTAACGAACATGTTGATCAGCAAAACAGTGATTTCAGAAAGCCAATAAGGTCAACATGGTTATTCGTCCATATTTTGACCGGAACATTAAATCTCATTTTTTGACGAAATATATTGATTCCTGGTTCAATCAAGCGTTGTTCTGATAATCAAATAGGTGATACTTCAGATCGCAGATTCTATTCCCAACAGAAAGCTGTACTGTCACTTTCCGCTGTAACTGTACGTGAGCTCGTAAACAAAACCTTTCCGTAATCGGTGAATAGAGTGAAGGGGAACAAAGAAATTATCCGCAAGGTCACCTGAACTTAGTCCCTTGGACTTTTTATTGAGTTATTCAAAATGTAGCGTCTATAATGACAGATTCGAAAATACGGTTCTTGTAATGCAAGTATATCTGGTGAACTATAGCACGTCACTGTTCCGACCAACATTTTCATCAGGTAATATTTAGTTCCATTCCTGTGAAACAGAGCGGACTTATTCGGATTTTTACGGTCATTATTCAATTTCGGTCGGTTGAATAATAAGCGTACTATTTCCTTTCCATTTATTTTCAATTCGTCTGAACGGAAAGCTAATCTATTTGCGTTTCGGAAAAACTCGATCGTATACAAAGAGGATATTCCGAAGGATGGGTATTTACTTTATGATTGACGTTTACCACTTTTTCGAGAAAAGCGAGGCTTTAGGCTTGTCTGAAAGGAGGGTAATATTGCGATTCGGAAACGGAATAGGCACAAATCACGTTGTTCAAGCAAAACCTCTGTTTAAAACACGTTTGGTGAATATTGCTAGGGGGACATAGCATCGCAGTGACCAAGAAATTCTATCAAAAGCAAAGAAAGTATTTGAAAAAGATATTCGAGTTATATTCAAGTTTATTCAAATGAACTTTGTATGAAAGTGACCCATTGTTTTGGGTACAGTTGATATTTAATAATAATGGTTTTACTGACCAATTCAAAATATTTAAGAATTTTCATTGCAATCCTGAAGAACCAAATTCATTATCCAAAAGGATGAATATAACATATGAATGTTCTTGTTGATTCGATAGAAGAAACAATTTCAGAATTCTCGAGTAAAACATACTTCCCAACGATGATTCAAGCACGCGTGGTATGCGATTTGAAAATTTACTACCATTTTGTTGAAATTATTTTGGAATTTGGTTTACCATTTTGAAGTCGGTCACATTAGGTGACAGTCAATTGAAATCGCAGTTCTGTGTGATGGTTAACTCAGTTTATGATGGGAGTATGAACAAAATCAAAATACTGAAGTTATTCGTATCAGAGACATTTTATATTCTTATTTAGTACAGTTCATTCAGCCATTGGTGACAGTTGAAAATCATTGAACTTGATAGGTACATATACTAACGTCACTTTACTTACTGTAGTTGCACAAAAATAATAGTTATATTTTCAATATAGTGTATTATTTCACATAGCGATACGGATAGCTAATACCATTGGGAAACTTTTTATTCAACTTTTGTTGGATTAGTTTTAGTGAACATCAAATGTTATTTCATCTAATGAAATGAAATGAAAAATAATGAAATGTTGATATTATTGAATATATAAAAGATAACCGGACTGTTGAGCTGGTTCAAACAGAATAAATATTAAGAATTTCATAAATGATGAAGAGCAGAAATTGTAAGAACGCTAATTCGTGAAATGAATTATTGTGGCCTGAAATGAAAATGAATTGAATATTCCGCTATTCTCGATTTGCTAGGTATTTTTTCTCTTCTCGCCAAAAAGAAATTTTAACGGCTCAATTATTCTCCTATGAACATTATTATTGAAATCCCAATCTGAGTTTGGTGGCTTGGTTTTTTTGGCTGCTGATGATGGTTTTCCCAGATCTGAAGCAGGTTCTTAGTGGTATTCAGACCCAATTCTTGTAACTCTCTTCGACAGTCTTCTGATATAATGAAGATATAGCAGTCGTTGTTTAAATATGTTTCATTAGCTCTTTGGAGTAACCATCCTACTGGAGATTTTTCCTGATAAGGCCTAGTTCCTCGCCTCGAATTTCCTTCTCAATACAAAGTCGGAATGCACGATTCATCTCTTGTTATTGAAAAGTCTCAAAAGAAAGAAGGCGATATCCGGAAAGATTTTTCTCAGAATAAGCACTCCAGAAAGCCGATGAAATAGGCTCCATCTAGAAGACAATAAAAGTCTCTCACCATCCGTAGCAGCCTCACGAAAACCAAGCAATCAGACGCGGACTGGAATTGCAAAAATTGCCTTCAACGGATACCATGTTAATGCGACAAATCCTATATGGATGAAACTACAAAGAGAAGTGAAAATCTTTCAATTTTATGGTATCAATTTTTCTTCCAATTTTTTAAATTATTTATCTTATAAGTAATTGAAATTATTGTCGATTTTATATAAAAAAGTAAAACACTTCAATATTTCCGATGAATACCTGGGTTTTTTTGTTAACACGACTCATTCTATTGGTAGAAAACCTTCGGTGTGAAAATGTCAGTACATTTTAATTGAACTTTTTATCATCACTGTTTTTAGAGTTTGAAATCCGTGGATTTTTGTAATTTCTTCCTGACCTTTCACTGGCGTGAGTGGCTAGCTTCTTCAGAAGTTTAACCATCATGGCTTGTTGTCCGATGACTAACTTATAGGCTTTGTAAAGCGTATTTATACCTTGTCAGGTAATCAGTTGTCATATCGGTCAACAGTTTCGGAAAATACATTGAATAGCATCTCAATTGACCACTTCATTAGAAATGATATTGTTTCCATTGTATACTATCGATAGAATTTTTCTCACTTCTTAAACTTCAGACGCCACAGATTCTGCAAACACTCGAAAAAGAATCGAACAGTGAAAAAATTATACGGAGTAATATACTAAATGGTTAAAAATTAGGTCTGTGTGCAATCTCGTTTTCATTTTCTATAAATCATATAGTAACCAAGTGATTTCGTCATTTATACAGATATTTTTTCCATGAAGATACACAAGCACTGTTTGAAAATCCTCATGACGCTCAGAGACTTGTGAAAACTATAATTTACGTTGGATTCAAATCGATATAAATTGTATTCAACTGACGAAAATAATTGAAAAATGATATTTTCAAAACACTCCGTTCTTCAACTGAAGTATTTTTAAAAACATGTGGTTCGAAGAGTATTATTTTTTCTTTTATTGTTAAGATAATCGCATCCACCTTCAAGGTGATCAGTGAAGGATCAGTACAGTACTAATAACAGTAAAAACTAAATTTCATCCCATGAGGTTATCGATTTGAGGTTATCAATGATATTTTTTGAGGGAAATTCTTTTCCTAGGAGAACTCTAATATCATTCATGATCTGATGATTAGATCGTTGTACATTGTATGTAGGGCATTCAATTAATATGTGGTTTACACTTTGTACTGTATCACAATCGTCACGTCTAGGTGGATCATTATTCGTTATAAAAAGGGGTGTGTAGATCTTGTGTGACTAAGAAGGAGGTGCGTGAGAGTTATATGAAATTGTCTGTTCTTACAAATTGGTTGACAACCCGAGATTGTGACGCAATTCTTATTACGAGCTTACCCACTCTTGACTCCACAAATCCATTCCACTTCCTTAAGTTACGTTCGGATGTTTCATTATTCTGATCGAGTGTCCTACATGCACGACCTTACAAAAGGCTTAGATAAGAAGGAGAAACTCACCAGGGTGCAAAAGTATTCCCCCATATGATAATCTGCTGCGTATGACCGAATCACCCAAATTCCAGATGTGATGTGTACGTCATTATAACAGATTACTGTTTTATCAGGGCTCGCTTTTGATATTTTTTATTCATTTCCTCCAAATCATACTTTTATAATATAATGATCACCAGTATATTACTTCAATCGACTGTTAGTATATTTTTACCATGGTTACTATAACTCTTTTTCTTTTGCAGGTTTTGTGGTATAGGGACACGATGTTGCTCGACCCGACAGAACAAAGAATAATGGAATCGCGAGGCTCACGACACACTCTAGTGATTCGAAAAGTGCACAAATCAGACTTTGGAAATTACACTTGCGCGGCAGATAATCAACTGGGGAAAACACGGAAAAGCGTTCAATTAACCGGTAAGATTTATTGCCGTCGTAGATAAAACAGGCGAGTGGAATAAACAACGAATTCATTTCTATACTTCTATACTCTTTATCAGATCAAATGTTTCTGAGTTCCCTGAGGAATCTTTTTACTTCGACTCGAAAAATAAGTATTTTCCTATTGAGTAATATAACAAAAACATCTACTTTGTTTTCATTTTGCACTACATTCAATAAGTACTTACTTTAATGAAAGCATCTTATATCTATCAGAATTTCAAACCGAAACTAATTGGACTCAAAAGCCTTCAATTTGGATGGGTATCTCAAAATCATTAATATCCTAATAGGATTGGTTGAGTAAAATACTCTTCAGTTCATTTCTGAATAACTTCATATCAAATAGTATTATTCTTACCATAACGGCTCACACTTTCAATTTTATATTGACGAATATTGAGGAATTTTAATTATCATCAAGTATCGAAAAGTCAAAACACAATATTTTTCTCCACAGTTAGTAAATTGATATATGATCGGCTGAAAAATATAATGTTGGAATGAATCGAGGATTTCAGCTCTCCATATCGCTTATACCTGATATCTAACTGCATTTCTTATATAGAATGATAATCATGACATGATATGACAAAAATGTCTTTCAATCCAATAAGCCTTCTAAGATATAACGATTCTGGAGAAGGTATTTTAGGCAAATTGAAATGAAATAAACTCGTGGAAAATTGGGTCAAATGGACATTGGACTGGTTTTATATCTCATTATTCCATTCGGATTAGCAGAGAAGTTCATATTCAGAAGTTCAAAAGATACTGGAAAGTCATTGAACTCAATTGAATATCATGGACGGTTTCTCATTCGATAACAAAAAGGGTATACTTCAAGTACGGGGCTGATAAAAGGTAACTAATGTACGTAAATAGAACACCGTTCCTCCACAATAACAGTTGTAACCATTTGTACAATCTAAATTGATTAAGATCTTTCATTTGTATCGTAATCTATCTAGAGGATTTAATTACCTTCGCCTTCTCAAAACTCGGTCGGTTAATATAGTCATATCGTATTTTAATGCTCTACATTAGTATAACTGTTATCTAAATTACCTTCTTTCGAATTGGATCGAGGGTTTTTCTGTCTGTTTCAAGCCATCTACCTAGATTATATAGGAGACGAAACGGCGGTCTGTAGTTTATCTATTTGAATAATTTCAGCATGGTTCTGCTGATGAACGAGACTAGCCTATATGAGGAATCTTGCATAAACGTCTGTCGAATATAATTCAATATCCAGCGTGGTGTTAGCCAGGGAAGTAGTTGTTTTCTGACGGACGTTTACCACACCCTAGTATGTAGGTAGTTGGAAAAGATCATTATTTCAAAATTCATTTTATGTATATACCTATGTATCTCTCCCCGATAGTTTCCACTTTTGATTTATGTTAGAGTTTTGGTATATGGAATGTTTCTTCCCCACTTGGGGCTTTGTTTACGAGATGGAATTATTACTAGTCAACAATCTTTCTCTCAGGCAAAAGTTCATATATGTAGCGGAACCGTCTTGAAATTAATCGGGCACAGGCACCTTGCTGTCTGGGTAGGATCTTTCGTGTACTGACGAGAGGTATTACTTCGAAACCGCATTCTGCTTGTAATCTTAGCATGATTTCGGCATGGTCTTGCTGTCAGATATAATTCAATATCCAGCGTGGTATTAGCCGGGTAAGTAGTTGTTTTTCGTCAGGCGTTCACCACACCGTACTGTGTAGGTAGTTGGGAGAGGATAACATTTCGAAATTCATTTCAAAATATTTATTTTCTTATACTCGATAGTTTTCACCTTTGATATCTGTTTTTTTTCTATTACTTCATTTACAATACTCATACAACATTTCTTCATATTGGCATGATAGTATCGTATCCATAACTTTTCCCCGTGATAGAAAATATGGTTTTGTTCACTGGAGCTGTTTGTTCTGTTTTTTCGATACCGATTCTGAAGTTGACAGTATACATTTAAAAGTAACCTACATTTAGGGTTGGGTTATTCAGAGGACGCAGTTTCATTTATGATAGGGCAGGTTAGCATTAGCTGGAATTCGAGTTTGTGGGGTCGCAACCCATGTCTCCCAGCCGCCATCTTGGAAAACGGAGTGCAAAGGATTTTCTCGCTGTATCTCGTTAACTAGCAGCCTCACAAAAAATTTTATTGGACATTATTTGTCGCAAAGTTTTTTCCAATTTCTTCACCGATATTACTTTTTTCCTGGTCATCAAAGCAATCTTATAGAGGATTTTTCAGTAAATGAATTCAACTATAAATTAGTTTGATTGCAACAATTCATGTGTTGAACGGTTTCTTGAATACTAGTAAGAATCGATAGTGATTTTCAATTACATAAAGTAGTTCATGATCGGAATTCCTCTTTGAGCAACATTCTCTGTAAGTATGTTGGGTAAGTATAAGAACACTATGAACAATCTATCTACAAGTATAATATTTGATGGCTACTGTGAAAATCCTGATATCTCAGGAGCGTGGGAGCGCTTGCGTCGCACGAAAAAGCATCAATCGACAGAGATAAAGTTTCATAATAGCACCGTACCAACATCTTCCTAAGTAGGAGATAATGAAAATGTGATGAAAAGAACTAAGCAAACACAATAGTCCTTTTTGAAACTGCTCTATAGAGATAGGTTTTAGTGTGGACCAAGCTGAATCAGATGCAGATACAGTCATCTGTTTTTCGCCTGCTGCATCTCAACCCTATGCTTCTATGACTATCATAGCTGAGGATATTGACATTAAATTGATGGATATTAACATTCTTATCTTGCTCATAGAATTAGGGAAAAAACAATCCAATGCATTTTTAAACATTTGAAAAGGCGTGAGTTTGATCAATTATACTGTCTTTTAGGTTTTATATATAATCATAATCAAAAATACTTTCAAGTTATCATCGCTTTCTCCAAAACAAGATGCAGCCCATTTATACAGTATCCGAATTTAAAAACTGTTGATACCAATCCTAACTTTCAAGCCTCCCTGAACTTCTGAAATGAATTTTCTGCAGATGCAAAGGAAACTGTGAAAGTATGTGTGGTTGCCGAAAAGCATGCCTCAAATGCTCTGCAGTGTGCCTCAATTGTTCTGGAAAAACCTGTAGTAGTATCGTAGAAATAAAGAAATTATTCGAAGAAAATTAATTCGAATATGAATTATCTGCAGTGACGCCAATTTTAACTCCCACTATCTTATAATAATAATAATAATAAACTTTCCTCGCCGGAAGTAGCAGCACAATCATTAACAGATCTGGTCATCGGAACTGTCGAGGAAGAACAAAGTTGCTGTAACAAATATGCTTGCCGTTCCAATCTTACTCTACTCGTTTGGAGTAGTGAAGTGGACTCGGGAGGAGTTGCATCAACTCGACGTAAAGAACCGAAAAATGATGCATCTCTATAGGCGTTTGCATCCCAAATCGTTCGTTCGACGGTTGTACTTCCCCCGACAACAGGAAGGCCGTGGACTTTTGAGTTTGAAGTATCTACATGACAGAATGGTACTGTAGACAGGCTATAAAGTCGTCAGGAGTTCGGATCCTCTTCTCTGCATGGTCCGTGACCATGAGAGAGCAGTAATTAGAGCATTTCTCTTTAGAGCAGCTGCCCGAGCAGCTGATGAACTCGGTATAATTTTCGACACTGAATGAGGTGACCACAACTCTGTCACTAAGTTGAAACCCGTTCAGCAAAAAGCTCCTATGAAAGCCGCAGAGATAACCTCACTTCTGGGGAAACACAAGGATAAGCCAATGCATGGGGTCTTCTTCAATAACATTGGAGACCTTGGCTTATTAAAGCGTCTGACTTTTTATTTCCTCAGGTCGAGTGGACTGGAGTAAGAAACTGAGGGGTTCATCATGGCTTGCCAGGATAGTGTTTCAACACCTTAGTGTACCGGAGTCGCGTGATGGGTATAGAGGTTCCTGACAAAAGGTGCAGGACCTGCCGCGAGGCGCCCGATACTATAATGCATTTGTTATCAGCATGTCCAGCATATGCGGTCTCAGATTATATCCATCGACATAACGCGGTCCTTAGAGTCCTATATTACCATCTACGGCACTCTTACGGTATTGACGAGACATCGGTGGTGCCCTACGCTCGTGGGGATATTAAATTAGTTGCGGGGAACGAGAAGTGCCGAATTTATTGGAACTATTTATTCCCCACCCTCAGGCTCATACAGGCTAAAAAGCCTGATATTCTTATCGACCACCAGAACAAGATGATATTTGTCGTGGAGTTTTCAGCTCCTGGCGAGACGAATATCTATCCAGACCACTCTGTCAAGATGGTTGTTGTGATTATTGGAATCATTGGTGGAATGATACCCTGTCTACTCTTGAATCTCAAGATCATACCGACCAGCCGCACTAAGGCAGAAATCATAGCCGGTCAGATG
>WOGP01008436.1:0-11222 GCA_015342065.1 Leptinotarsa undecemlineata
TGCTACCTCTTGTAGGATAATTATGAATTTGATGGTTGAAACTGATAAATTCATTGAAGTAAGGTGCTATTTGACCAGTAAGTATTTTAAAGATGAAAATCATTGAAAAATAGAATAATCTGTCTTTTATTGTCAACCAGTTCAACGCGTCAATCATTGTTGCAATAGGAGTATATTTGTTGCACTTTAACAGTATTCGCATACCTATATATTGACCTTTTCTTTGACAAATTAAAAGAAACTAACCCAAACATTTGTGTTTTTTCTCTACAGAGTCATATTATCAACAAATTGAAGACAATACTGATAAAAAGATGAATAAATTAATACAAAAAATGTTCAACCTATTTTTGAATGACTTGAATGATGTTATTCTATATAGTAAATTTATTCTGTTTGTTGATGATCTGAAGATGAGTTATTCATGACTCATCTGAATTATTACACTACGATTTATCTAACTTTGTAAGCTGGTGTTATATAAACTAATTGCAATTGAATATAGACAAATGTCATAAATTTACGTTTTCCGAAACAAAAATTCCATAAATAGTCCATATGAAATCAAGCAATGAGAACTGAAAACAACAAATACAATCAAAGATTTAGGAATCACTCTTGACGAAAAAATCTCGTTCTCAAATGTTACTTTTAGATCTCTAAAAATGTTAGGTTTCACTCATGGATTTGCACTTTTAGATCATATATGTATTGTTCAGTTGTTAGATCTATAATCGAATACAACCCCACAATTTAGTGCCCATAATATGATGTGGATATTGATATGCTTGAAAGTGTTCAAAACAAGTTTTTAGGGTACTCTGCATATCTGGGATATCATATGGGTATAACTCTGGCTCATACATAATTAAAATCAGATTCTAAACTAATTCACAAAATAATCAATACAATATTTCTCCGGAACTTGTTGGACTTATGATAATTTAAAGAGAACAAGAAATACAAAAATCTTCAAAATAGCCTTTTATCAAACCAATTATGGCCGGAATGAGTCTATAGTTAAAATTTTGAGACTTGCAAACACAATGTGAATTTCGAACTTTTCCATTCTCCTTTGAAATCATTTAAAAAGGCTGAAAATATTGTAATTCATTGACCTATTTTTATCTTTTTTCCCTACGTCTAGTTTATACAGTTGTAGATTATTGTTAAAGTACCTACATATGTGTGAATTTGTCAATTATTTTGTAAAAATAGACAGTGCCGTAAATATATAAATAAATTTGCACTCGAAAAGGAAATAGGTGTTTGATATGCATTATCATATATTTTGATCCATTTTTGTTTCACCTAAATGTTTGAGTCTTCCTGTGCATTAAAACACAATCATATCGATGAAAATTTTTATTGTTATTAAATACATTCAAGAGATCCCTCAATTATTCAAATTTGATCCCTTGCGCCAAGGGCAACTGTTTGGAGTGATTTATGGTAATAGTTGCCCTCCTCATGTATTGTTTCCAAGCATCACTACCAGATTCTCTGCCACCACCTGTAGCTTTCTCACCTCCGAATGCACCACCTATCTCTGCTCCAGAAGTAGGTATATTGACGTTCACTATGCCACAGTCCGACCCTTTAGGCCCGATCCACTGAAATATCATTATAAATGAACAGAATCATAAATAACACAAATATGCTACATTCAAGTTGAGAAATTTCAGATAAACTATTCAAACTTACGAAGAAAAATTAACCATTGTAAATATTTGGTCTATAATAATAAAATGCCAAGCATAATAAACTATCTTTTACATTGCAATCAATCAATATTTTCAAAAACTATAGATTTCTTTAATTGAAAGATAGTACTGAATAATATTCTGGCGATGTCTTGAATTTATTGGAGCCTCTAGGGACACCCTACATTTCATTCTATGAAAGAGAGGACATTGGCAGATCAATATCTTCAGATGATATGGTGCTGCAGGTTTTTCCGGGTTTTCCTGCAGCTAATAAAACAAATGCGTCACTGGAATCAATCAAGTCGCCCCGGAGCGCCAGTTAATTTTTGTTGTTGTTTCATAATTTGTATTACTTTCTTTATTATATATTAACAATTTCAATCTGTAATTGATGTATGTTTATGAATAAGTAGTTTCTAAAATCATCTTTTTTACTTCTTTTGATATTTGATGAATGATCTGATTAAAATATTCACATAAACAAAAAAATAAAAAAAACAATTAAAAATTATTTTTAGATTTTGACTTTTTCACTTTATCTTTCAGTGATTATTTTTTTCTGGTGTAGTAAATATGTTCACTCTAGTTATTTTCTTTGTTTCAAATATAAAAGTCTATTCAAATCGAAGACTCTTCATGGGGTTTCTCATAAACGGTAGGTAAGTGATAGAAAGTTGAACAATGGTAAGATGACCTATTTTAGAATATCATGAATAATACAGAAAAATCGAGAAAAAGCATTTTTGGTATTTATCTAGATAGAGATACGCACTCGATATAAATTTATTACTACAATATTCAATACAGAAAGTCCAGGTTACACATAAAACTTGCTGGAGTAATTTATCTATATACTGCACAGCGAATGGATGTTTTCGATATTTTAACTCTCATAAATTTACGTGTGCCTCATTTCAGAATTAGGAGTACAAAAACTTTTTATTGCCAACTGACCAGATCCAATTTGAACCTTAAATCACCTATCTTCATCATTTGAAATAATTTAAATTCAATTTCAAATGTATGTGATATCAATTTTTCGCAGAAAATTTCTAATTTTGGAATAGTTTTCCATTATGTGTTTATATAGTATATGCAAGTCTTTTTTTACCCCTTTTTATTTTTTTTGCTCTTCGTTTATCAAATTAGATAGTCATCGGAGTGAGAAGAGAAAATCTCAATATTTCACCCATTTTTTTCTCTTCTTTTTGGACGATATCTGTCTCACCGGAAGCTGAAAACTCCACGACGAATATCGTCTTACTCTGATGGTCGAGGGTTTGTTAGCTTGTATGAGCCCGAGGATGAGGAATGCATAGTTCCAAAAATTCAGTACTTCTCATTTCTCACAACGGAATCACAGGCTTCCTCCAGTACCATTCTGTAATGTAAATACTTCAAACTCAAACAAAGGCCTCCCTGTTGTTGAATGGATGATTTGAGATGGAAACTTCTATGAAGATGTATCATTTTTCAAGTCTTTACGTCGAGTTGATACAGCACCTTCTGAGTCCACTTTAATACTTCAAACGAGTAAAGTAAGATTGGAACGGCAAGCATATCCGTAGCACATTATTATCACTATAACCTACTTTCTCGTTTCGATATGAATTCGATAAATATTGCTAATTTAATTGAATTGAAAAATTTCCAATTTTTCAAAGAAACCTTTGTTATTTAGTAGTACCATAAGAGCAAGCAGCTTTAAAAACCACAAGTTCGTAAGACGAGTGTTTTTATCTATTGTGAATACACAAAAAGAAGACAGATAACAGGATCCATCAACTAGCGATCTGGTGGAGGAAACAAAAATTGTCACCATGGAAAGTTACGAAAAATTGAGATAACTGAAAGAAAATATTTTCCGAAACGCAAAACTATCTGAAGAAGGCTTAGTATATGAATTTAGTTTTCTTGTGCACTGATAATTTAAATTATTCAATATGTAGTCAAAAATTTTCAAATTCGACAAGTTACTGACTGATTGAATTCTTCAGCGGTATATTTTATGTAGTAACTTTTCGGGATGAACTTTTCAGCACATTCCCTTTTAATTTTGATATATTTATTTTTTAGATTGTTCAAAATTAAAAACTGGGCCTAATAACTTGAGATTGTTGAATTAGCAAAATACTTTTTGTGACGACTCTTTACTCTATGTGACATAAGATATGATATTTTTCAACTTACTTCTTGTACAGATCAACACCAAGAATAAATAGAAATAAGGTGATGCAACAGTCAACTTGTGATATAGTTATAAAAGTGATGTACAGCATATACGCTAAGGTTTCCCTGTCGAGGTGACCTTAGTTACATGCTACCTTTGTCAAGGCTAGTGATGCATATGAAAGTAGATTTTCCTCATCATTGATTTCATCACTGAGTATTGGAGCAATCCCTGTTGAGATTGTTGTTTTGTTGAATCAAATGGAATCAGAACTCTTCAACTATTCAATTCGAATTAGGATAAAGCTGACCAAAAGGTCTTCGGAATATGTAACCATCCTAAGAAAACGTCCGACATTCTCCACGTTCTTTTGGCGAGGCATATGTTACATGTGAAAAGTAGCAAAAAACATTGACTAGTCCGTACAAAAGTCTATTTGGCAGTTGGAAAACAGTGAAAAGTACGTGGCAATACGGAAGATAATAGGTATCGATTCAGGAGATGCTTACCTTCGTTAATTGCAGTGTAAAACATTCTCCTTAGAAACCCCTACTACCACACATACACACACATATAATAATTCAGTAAGTTGAAAAATGAAAGAAATATACCACATTTTCGTTAAGGGGTCGAAGGTATGTCCACACACACGCACGCACGCACACACATACACACACAAGTACACACAAGCAGAAAGAGGAATTGTCTGTCATGACATAATTACATCCGGTTCGGAGACATTTATCTTCTTGGAGAAAACCGACACTTGGGTTTTCGTGGTATTGAATTAATTGAACCTGGTTACTTTCACCTCAATTCGAAATCACCTCTAGATCCTCATATGCAACCTACTGCTGCAGGTGAAGATGTGCATTCGCAGCTGATGTCCTGGAATTCACATCAAGACAAGTATGCTGTCGTCAGCAAAGCAATATATTAGATTCTTGGTTTTTTCAATAAGTCATTGATATACAATAAAAACAAGGTTGGAGACAACATGAATTCCTGGAGAGCACCAGCGTTGAAGGTAAATGTATTCTAGAGATATCCATCGACGGCCACTTGCAGGTAACGTTCTCTCGGGAAGCTAGAGTGTCATATACAGAAATGATCCGACAAGCCATAGCATCGAAGTTTGGCCAGTAAACCCTCATGTCACACACGGTTAAAGGCCTTAGAAATATCAAGTGCAACAGTTTTTGGCTCTCCATGTTTCTCGATTGTGTTATTTCAAATATGGGTGACATACGATAGAAGGTCGTCTGTTAATATTTGTTTCCAAAAGCCATATTGATGATCGCTCAAGATGTTGAAGCCTCGCAAATATTTAAGGATATAGTGGACCAGAAGGATCTAGAACCTTTGGAATTGGCAAGCAATTTATTCCTAATTATCTGATTGTGAAGTTCTTTGCTTTCATTTATTCTGAGTTTGCAGCTGTTTCGAGCGTTAATAACAAACCTAGTTCGATTTTTGTCACTGTGATTTCAGAGCCACTGCCGGTAGGCAAGATTTTTGGAGGCGACAACTTGCTCGCAATATTTGTTGAACCAAAGTTTGACGTTAGAAGTTTGCTTCATTGAAAAAGGAATATAGAATCCATGAATGATAGAATAACTTTCGTGACTTCGAAAGCACAAGTTGATAGATCATAAGAGCTGAAATAAACATCTAGCCTCACTTCTATTACCTATACAGGTAGTATGGCTCTGAGATGTTACATTTTATTCAGCGGGTCTTATAATACTTTCGCGCCTCAGTGCTGGGATGAAAATAACAGGTTCGATTGATTTTGGTGCTGAGATGGCATGGATGCTGAAGAATATACAGCAAAAAGTACAACTCAAAAATTTTCGGTTTTCCTGACCAATAAAGCTTGAGACGATTTCATTCAATAGTACTCGAACTTAGTCAACTTTAGGCACAATAACCTAAATCTACTCTACTTCGTTTACGAGATCCCCATACATAAATTCGACTGTGAATGGCTCTAAAATAAATGTTCTTTAAATGATTACGGTACGGACATTTATCAGAATTGATAATCATATCAATTTTTTTTAAACTCCCAATCAATTATAATAATTGCTGTTAATACGTTTGATATTGGGAAAGAACAGTTTTGGCTTCCTACTTCTCCATCTTTTTACAAAAAATGTGGAATCTTACAAAGAAAGGAAGGAAGCAATTAACTTCAAAAAGGTAACAAAAATGAACTCTCAGACACAAATTTTTGATGTTATTTTGATAATGCCGGAGATTTTTATTTCAATAATTAGAAAAAATGTACCTACTTCACTTTCAGATTGAATAGTTCTGGCTAGAGTTGTTTGTTTGACATTCCTCCCAACATTCGAAAAATAATCAATAAAGTGGTTAGATTTATCTCTTTTTCCAGATTATGAAATTTGATTATTTCCTATTTTGATTGCAGGAATATGTTCTTTATTTACATAATATATCTTTAGGAAAAATCTCAATTATTTCAATATTCCTATTTGATTCCAATAATATATAATTTTCAGTTTCAATTAATATTGTGAGATGATTTTTATAGGTTGTAAGGTATACTTTAGAAGTAGATTTGTTTTATCCGTCGGCAATTTTATATGAAGTTATTTTTTATTTACAAATACTTATAATACCGGTGTCATGCAATTACAACCTTTGGTCTAAATAATTTGTTCATTGGATGAATGGCGTTATCTTGCAAGGTATTATCTTGCAAGGCTTCCTTTCAATAATTTTGAAACAATTGTTCTCACCTCAAAAATATTTCCTATATTCTGAGTAAACAAACTCGATGATAAACCTTGCGAAACTTCATTATTCCAGGCTATGGCTTCTTGTATATCCTTAGTTTTGAGTACGTAAACTATGGGTGCGAAGCATTCAGTATGCACCAATTTATTATTATGTTTCAAACCAGTCACTATCGTGGGCTCCACAAAGAATCCTGGTCTGTCTAATACCTAAAAATAATCACAGAATAGAACACATTTCTTAAACTGACCTATACACTACTTTATGATTTATGTTTTGTATTGGAACATATTTGAATAATCATTAAAACAATTGAAGGGCCAGTGGAAAAACGATGAGGTTCCATATGTTGTCGGAATTCAGATTTCAGCCCATCTGTTGGCTAGTGACATGAAGTATTTATCTGATTGTATGCGTTGATGGTTATACACTGATGCATACATGAACTTCTCGCCAAGAGTCCAAAGAGAAAAAATACGCGTCTCATGGGAAAGGTTATTGATTATGTCACTGAGGGATCTAACGAATTTAACGAATTTGTTCTACCCTTACAACAAATTAAAAAAAATCACTGCTCCCCAAGTCTGTTTAAAAAAATCTGTTTAAAATCTGTTTTTTCGTTAACCAAAAATCGAAACTTGTGCGAGCTAAGGATTAACGAGGTCTTACCTTTTAACGTATGATTCCTATTAGGCGTTGGACGAAAGCAAGTGAAAATGATCGTTCAGTCCAGGCTGACCGGCTACCGACCGAGTATGGTTGAATTTATCGCCATTTAAATGGAATTGGAGTTGCGAGAGGAACAAATTTTATGTAGGTACCTAAATGTAACGCTGAATATCGAAAAGAGTTAATCTCTATAATCTAGCCAAAACACCTCATAACTTATGATTCTGCAGGACTGGCAAACTTTCTCGATCCGCTAGCTACAATTTTTTTATATTTTTGGGTATCTGTTTAGATGAAAATTTAAAATTTTCTCAGCATATTGCTCACATCAACAAAAACTTGGCATCAGGATGTTTCGCACTGAGAAACATTTCAAAGGAACTTGGGTTTGCGGCAGCGAAAATAGTGTACTATGCCTTAATAGACTCTCATCTGAGGTATGGTATACCCTTTTGGGGTGTTTGCAGTAAACTACTTGAGTAGTCGGTTTTTGTCTTTCAGAAAAGGGATATTAGGTACTTATGTAAAGCGAAATGGAGAGATTCATGTAAACCCCTTTTTCGAGAACATAGAATCTTTACGGTTATTTCGATATTTATATTGGAAACCGTGTCAAATAGGGAGAACTATGATTCTACAGCTACAACCACATACCACACAAGGCGGTCAAATGAACTAAGTCTACCAATTCCAAAAACATGTTTGGTTCAAAATTCGTGATATATAATGGAATCAGGATATACAATAAACTTCTCAATGAAATCAAAGATACTCCTTTCATCATATTCAGAAAGGAATGTACAAAATTATTAAATGATAAAACTTATTATGACCCACAAGCAGAATATTTTGACGATGCCCTGTAATTTAGAATGTGATGAAACTGCGATTGTATTGTGTGTGAAAAACATTATTATTCGTTGTTCTAGCTCTTGTCATGTAACCTTTGCATATGTAGTTTATATTTTATTTTAATCATTTATATATTTTATACACTTATACTTCCCATCTTATACTTCATGTTTATATTTATATTTAACAATAAATATATTATCAATCAATTATCAATCAGAAGAAATTTTGTCGCATAACATACTGAATACACATTCTTCAATATACGGAGCAGACGTAAAAACCCCTCTCCTTCTTAACTTTTGAACAGGTAGGACAAGGTAGGACAAATTTTTATTAAAAGGCATCAATTTCAGAAGTGTTTAAAAGAAGGATAATCTGTTGCATAAAATACGTCAAGAGGGCGCTACCGACTTTTTTTTCGAATGGATAGAGGATTTTGTGGTCCCTCGTTCAATAAGTATTTCAATTCTCTATCCAACACTGGTTTCAATTTTGAAAAACGGATTTGTCGTTTCTCATTAATTAGCGGTTTTATGTTCGATTCAAGAATCTGCTGAAAACCGATGATTAGCATAATTTTAAAAAATATTCAAAACACTCCAATTCATTCCAATAAATGTATTATATGTTTATCAGTCACTTTCGGACAATAAGAAACAATTTCATTTCTTACACTGTGGCATTTTGTAACTTCTCAATCTATAATTGAGCGCTGAATTAGACTGGGGTTATGCAATGTATAAGTTAGATTTCATGCATCTCTATAAAAAATATGAAAACGTAATACCAAGTGGTCTAGCTAGCTATTCTAGTGGACAACCTTTGTGTATCAATCGGTTTGGATAAATGTCATCTAGCCACTTTCGAATCGATCTGTCGTGAGAAGGAAGGTACACTTCATCTTGCCGAAGAGTAAAATCAGTTGAAAACTCAACTTGGTTCATCAATTATCCAAACCGGCAGGTAAGCAGATGTGGTTCCTTAAAACAAATTAGTAAGTCACCTGATATGACGTTTCGAGAGGATACGTGACATCCGAAGTGTACGATACATAACTGCAATGCATTTCAGATCTCGTGGACAAAAAAAGAAGTGCTTGCAACGAAGTTACTGCTGGAATATTTAATAATTATAGAGAACAAACTCCGAGATGGTAAACCGTGGTCGAATGAAATCTGGACTACCATACATTTCGTATGCAACTGCGACAGAATTCATCAGTGGATGCATTGACTGCGACTACGAAGGATATATCTCGAAGTCTCACCCAACGACTGATGGTGAGTTCCATGATTATTGATATTCATAATTTTAGGATAGTAAGGGTGATGGTAGGGATAGGAATGAGGGTGGTGATCGACGGGGTGTCCATGCAAATGCTCACTACTGATTAGATCGCATTTTTGCGATCTCGTTATTCTGATTGGTCTATGTTGTTGACAGGTATGCTGCCGGTGGGAAGTCGACTGGAGTTGTATTCTAGTCCATTTCTGTGATTCTTGAGTACTTGATACCACTTTTCCGTACACCTTCTTTTCTTCTGTTGAAATTATTAAAATAACTATAGATCTCAGTAGTCTCTCAATAAAGTTATGCATGGTAATGCGTTTCTTCGTATTAAGTTACGTAATCTGTTTCTGCTAGGACATGTTCTAGCTCCATATCTCAATGAATATTCATTCTGTATGAAGGCTATTTTCCGGGTTTTTTGGCCGTGGTCTGCAGGTTTTTATGCCTGAAGTTTCATCTACTGCTGCGGTAGACATTTTCAAAGGCGATGTGGTAATGGTCGCAATAACCGAGCTGGTTTCTGTTGCTATTAATTTTTTCTAAATTCAAATTTTTGCCTCTCTACAAATTAAAATGGAACTAAAGCGCTGCCAAAACAACCCAAAAAATCAACCAGGCATTTAGCAATTATTCTGTTAATGAACGCACTGTTTCTCAAACCAACTATCGTTGGTTTGAGAAACGAAATGTACCGAAAATTGAGTTAGCAGTAGCCCGGCACTGGTCATCAGAAGCGGTCCGATCCTGCTCCACGACAACGCCCGTCGGCACGTTTCACAAACCACCGTCTGAAAATTAAACGAAATGAGCGTCGAAGCATAGTAAAAATCAAGCAGTAAGTCTACTCCCACTACTTTCATTCATAAATTCACAAAGTTCTCGGTGACTTTGAAACAGAGTGTGGAGCAAATTTAGTTCTTTTACTATAGGCGTGCGTTCATATCAAAACGAAATTTAAGGTTATTAGAGAATTTTTGTGGTGAATTACTTATAACCAACTACAAAAACTAAAAACAATAATAACAACAGCGTATAAACTAAAGACAATATCAATTTCCGACCGTTTATTATAACTAATCCGATTTCCGTGGTACCGTCAAATCCTTCGATACTACAGCACTGAACGCATTGGATGAGAATCTCATTTTAAGAGCGGTTGAAGGTCTTCGGCTAGTTGGGCGGATCACGTGGTAAGAGAGCCTACTGGTTGTATTACTTGACTGTGGTCGAAGTACTGCTCTACCCACCGCACTCCCCAGACCTCTCACCAAGCGACTAACATCTTTTCAATCACTTCCATAACTTTCTCACTGCTAGAACTTTTGTTAATCAGAAGAAGGTAAAAATGGCCTTCGTCGACTTTATCGAATCCGGAGCATACAATTTTAAGCTGACGGAATACATTGACACTTATATTACGTTGACAAAAGTGCACTGATTCAAATGGAGCGTATTTTCATTGAATTGAAAACGTGTTTATTGAGATATTACAGTTTAAAATGAAATAAACTTAACTTTCGAAACAAAACAATTAAATGACTTCTTTATTGCTAGGAAGTGAATGATGAGCATGTTGAACATTTACTTTTTGAAATTTTGTTTGCAAATTCTCAAAACGAATATTGAACTGCTCATTACTCAAATATTGATCCTATTTTTAGAAATATACATATCAGTGTAGAATAGAGATTTGCAATGACTTTCAAATGATGTCTCATATGTTTTCATTTGGAAAAAAGAGTTGGTTGTTTCCAATTGGAAAAACATGG
>WOGP01008437.1:0-11221 GCA_015342065.1 Leptinotarsa undecemlineata
AGTCTTTTAACTTTAAAATAGTGAATCAAAAACTATGTTTTCAAATAATTTACTGAAAATAGAGAGTTTACTTATTCCCCGATAGTTATTGTCTTAATGTATATATACAGTCATCCTACTATAAAATATTTTCACAACAATACAGTAAAATAGATATAAAAACCAGCGGCGGCTCGTCAGAGGAAGCAAGGGAGGCTTAGCCTCCCCATAAAATTTGAGGCTATTCATCGCAATAAATTAAAACTGTGGGACTCTAGCTTGACCAGTTTTTATGGTAAAGCGAGTTCGCCAAAGTGATATCAGTTGTTCAATGCATCTCACTATTTTGTCGGGTACCGCAAGGCTTTTGAGCAAATGCAAGATGAGCTCATGTGAAATTGTATCAAATACCTTACGGTAATCTGTCCAGGTCATAGAGAGGTTACACTTATATTGTATCGAGTCCTGCGTAATTATTGTTATTATTATCTATGAGTCTGCTGAAGAAGTACTGAGCTGAAGTTTTTGTCCCATATCAGATGTGAATAGAGATATCCCCAATTTACCCGAATAAAAATATAAATGGGAACCCAACGCCTCCGCATCTCTCGAATTAATGCAAAAACTAACTTGGCGTACATTTCCTTTCGTAAAATTATGCTTCGGATTCTATCTCGAATGGAAGGATAGATACGACGTACACTCAACATTTCCATGCAGCGTCGTGGCGCTATATGAGCGATGAGTCTCGGTCTCTGGAGTGCCTGGTTGAGTTTATATTCGTATCCACAGCATTCACAATGGAAATAACGAACAATCGCCCTTGAATGGAACAATTCATCCTATTTTAATGTATGTTATGCATTCATATTTGCCATTCGAGGATTGAAAATATGTTGTTATGCTCGAAATTCTGGATGCGTTCTTCGGATGTTTTATTCGAATATCTGATTGAATGAGTTCAAAAAATAGGATGAATTTTTAGATTACACAAGAAATATTTCTTCATTCATTTATTTCTATTTTGTCCACTTCAAAAATTCTAGAAACAGTTCTGATATTCACTTTTTGGTATGTCTTCGAAATCTTTTAGTGATTCGATTTGTATCTCCTCCATCGTCGAAAAACATCATCACTCATCTGAATAAGGTTTAAGTAAATCATTCAAACGAGTAAAGATCATTTGTAGTCAGTAGAATAATACACCTTTTCTATGGCTCACAGCAAACTATTTTAAATTAGGATTTATAAGATTGCATATCAAGCTAACATCGATTCAAGATGTAAAAATCACATATGGTAGGCTATTTATTGCATTCAACTATAACAGGTTCTATTTGAAATGTCAGCAAACAAATTGGCAATCAACTACAACAGTAAAAAAAAATTTCGAGTCTTCTACAATGAACTCCTTAAAATTTTCAATGATATTTTCCGATTCGAAAGATCAAAAACAAACAAAGGAAGCAATGGCTTACGAAAGGATTGAAAAATTCTGCCAGAAATATGAGATCTCTGCATTATATCAGAAAATATACGAATGCAGATTTTTTCATAATTACTACAATAAGTACAGATCAGCATATCAAAAAATTATAAAGTAAGCAAACGAAAATTATTATAAAAATCGCATAGATAGTGCTACCAACACATCAAAGGAGAGTTGGAAGATAGTAAATGATCTTTTAGGAAAAAATTCAAAAAGAAAATGAATTTGGAATCGAATCCGGACTTATTGAATGAGTACTATTCTTCAGTTCCAAATAATGTCCTGAACCAACTAGTATCTCTGATAAATGAATCCTTCAAAGAAGGCGTATTTCCACATTTTCTCAAAACATCAATTGTCATATCGATCTATAAAGGTGGTGAAGTGAGCTCCCCCATGAATTTTAGGTCCATTTCTGTCATTCCCTCGTTAGCGAAAATGATCAAAAAACTCGTCAAGACGAGAATCTTTGTTGTCGGAACGACACTACGAAAGTTCGGCAGAATCGCAGTGTGGGCAGATGTCATGATGTCAACCAACAGCTGTCTCTTAACCTGGTTATTGAATGTTTACAAAAATATTTACTCCAACCTATTTTCAACAATTTACCGATCCTTATTAATGCCATGGAATATAAGGTAAGTTGCTACATCTTTTCCATTAAGTACGACTATTTGAGCATTCATATTACGCCGAATATTCACCGAAAATATCAATCAGTATTCAGAAATCCCGAACTAACTAATATTGTTTTTCAGGCGATATGGCTCTAATATGTAAGTGAACCTTCTGGAAGTGATGAATAGTAATCAATGCAATTCATATTCTTGGAAAGGTAGAGAATAAGGCAGACAACGGCTGAAAATGAGAGGTGAAGAATCTGAGAAACATACAATAACAAATATTTCAACCTAGCGAGGAATTTCGGATTTCCAACGTCTGTAGGCAATAGACGAATGGTAATTACTGATCACGGCAGTTAGTCAGGGTGCAAACATATATCCTTTTACATTTCAGGTATGATTTTCTATGGAACGGAAGATTTCCATTACTATGATGTTAAATGATTGAAATCAACTTGTAACTGAATTATATTGTTAACATCCTTTGAATAAAGATTTTAAAAGGTAGGGTTGTGAAAAAATTTGTGATTTTTTAGTGAAAATACTATGGTAATACTCCGCGGATTCCATTTTGAACTAGATGTAGTGGTATTTGAAGCCAAAAACATTACTTCTATGGGGAATCCTATGTTTCAACCTTGAAAGTTGGTTCCATTTTAGAAATAATAAATAATGTGATTATGATGCACTGTTTGGAGCCTTTGGTATAGCAATGAATATTACTGGAGTTTTATCTCAACACCTCGACACGCGTTTCGATCACCAAGTGATCATCTTCAAGAATAAGATAAAACTGATTACTGATAACTGATTAAACTTTTTGTAATATGTCCTTAGGTAATAGTCTGATAACTGAAATATCATTTCAACAAGCTATAGGTATAGTATACTATTAGCTATTGGTACACCATCGTTATTTATAATATTATTGTGTTTATTTACCTCTACACTCTGGTAGGCATCAAGATGCCTGTTGTTGTTAACTTGTATAACATATCTTAATGAACTAAAGTCTATGGAATGGTTTTGTTGCAAAATATGATAAACGACTGCTGATTTTTCTGGTCTACCATATTTTAGGTGTGCGTAGTGTTACTTATATCTTACTTTGATGGATATTTATATCTGTCCATAATATTTTGCATCGCAATCTCTGTAGTTAATTTCGTAAATTTCAGAATTTTCCAAAATCTCGCTTTGTTATTTGGATTTCCTTGAAGGCTCCGTAGTATATGACTTGTTTCAAAAACCATCTTCATACCTAGTTCACTGCAAATTTTTACCAAGTTCTTGGTGACTTATTGGCTAATAATTTTATTTCTCCTAGTTCAGGTTAAATCTGATTGGAAAGAAAATTTTATCAACTCATTAAATGAACATGTAATAAACCACCTAGCAAATTCTATACAAGAAAATAGATTCAGGAACGGAGAAGAATTCAGTGCTATTGGTCATACAGAAGATTATCACAATTTTTAAAGCTATACACTTCCAAACACTCCGGAAGTTTGAGTTTCAAACCGTTATCCTCCAAATGTAGTATTCATTGTAATGGTTGAATTCGTAACTGTTGAAATAACGGTGGAAAGTGGATAATAACAGGAACACATTAACACGACTATGACTTTATTACAACTAACTAACTACTCGTTACAAGGTGTGGCGTTGCCAGCTTTACATTAGATGGCGCGACCAACACAAAATGATACAACACGAAACAAAGTATATTTGTTAGATACAATTCTAACAATGGGAAAACAAACTCAAGTGAAATACATAACTACAGAATGAAAATAGGAACGTTCAGTACATACCAAAAACATTGATGTCTGCCAGTGAGAACGACAGTGTTCCATGTAAGTGCAAAACATTTTTACCATTCATTTAATGTAGCGTTCCGGTGAGTGATATCTGAATTTATTTCATAACGAATGTTTGGAATACAAACTGAGTAGAGAATAGTGTATTCTGTATAATTCAGTGTTCATGTAAAAGTATTTGTTTCGAAAGAATTTTTCTTTCGTGTAATTCAATGTTTATATGAAAGTAGTAGTTTCAGGAAGGATTTTCCTCCCAGTTTGTGTCTGAAAGTCACTTCTTTGTATGCTCTATACATCCATGTATAGAGTTACTTATTTTAAAATTGATTACTTCTTTCCTTTATTGGGAAGAGTCCCGCATTTTTTATTATATCTTTCATGAAAGCAGATGTGAACAGTTGTACTGCTCGTATTGCATGTCTCTAACGAAATATTTCACTGGTTCCTATCAAATTGATTATGTGTGTCATACTGAATTATGATTTACAGAATGTGTCTTCAAATCGCAAGATTTCATGAATTTAATTTCAGAAAAGCTGATGTGAACTGCTGAGCTGCTCATATTTTATGTCTCTAACAAAATAGTACACTGGTTTCTTCCATATTGTTTATGTGTGCTTACTAGAATATGTATCAAATCGCAAGATTTTATGAATTTTTTTCAGAAAAGCAGATGTAAACTCTTGTACTGCTTATATTTTTATCTTCAATGGAACATTACACTGGTTCCTATCAAATTGATTATTATGTGGGTCATAGTGAAACATGAATTATAGAATATATATTCAAATCGCAAGGTTTCATGAATTTCTTTCAAAAAAGTGGATATGAACTGTTGTACTGCTCATATTTTATTCCTCTAATGAAATATTACACTGGTTTCTATCAAAGTGATTAATGTGGGTCATACTGAAATATGATTTACAGAATATGTATTCAAATTTCAAGATTTCATGATTTCTTTTTTAGGAAAGCTGATGTGAACTCTTGTACTGCTCATATTTCAATTCACTGACGAAAACTTCTATTGGTTCATATCGAATCGATTATGTGGGTCATACGGAAATATGTTCCATACATTCATGTCTCTAAATCGCAAGATTCCTGAATTTATTTCAGAAAAGAAGCTGTGAACTGTTGTTCTGCTCATATTTTAGATAAATATTACACTGGTTTCTATCAAATTGATTGTGGGTCATACTGATATATAATTTACATTACATGTCTTCAAATCGCAAAAAGTTATGACTTTTTTTCAGGAAAGCAGATGTGAACTCATATTTATTTTCTCTAATGGAATATTACACTGGTTTCTATCAAATAGATTATGTGGGTCATAATGCAATGTGATTTATAGAATATGTATTCAAATCGCATAGTTTCATGAATTTCTTTCAAAAAAGTGGATATCAACTGTTGTACTGCTCATATTTTATCCCTCTAACGAAATATTACACTTGATAGATAGATAGATAATATATTTGTCTCTTTAGGTTGTTCTTACAACATGAGATATGTCAAAAAACAAAATGAAAAACAAACAACAAGTACACAAACACATTAAGAATAGTCAATTTCACATGAAAGTTAAAACATATTGGATGGATACATATTAAAAACAGTACATATAATGCATACTACATAGATGAAAATTAATCAGCCACACTTTTGAATAAAATCGTCTAAAGTATAAAATGCTCCTTGAATTAGGAACTTTTTCAGTGTATGTTTAAAAATTTTTATTTTTGTTTCCGATTTCATGCTTTCAGGCAATAAGTTGAATAAATGTGCCCCTACATATAGAGGTGATTTTTTGTGATGTGATCTGAGTATGGGATGTAAGTGAAAGTCATTTTTCTTTCTCGTGTCGTATCTGTGGTACTCACTGTTTTTGTTTAGTTTTCCTTTATTTAGAAAGGTATACGTCAGTAATTTATACGAATAAATAGATGTGAATGTTAAATATTGTTATTTGTGAAGGTGTTCCTACACGATTCTCTGTAGTCTAAATCATATATCATTCTGATGAACTTTTTTTGTATTCCAAAGACTCTGGATGTTTCTGTGAACCTTCCCCATACTATGATGTTGCAGCTGATGGTGCTATATATCAGTGCATAATATAAATTAATCAAGTAAGGTCTATGAAAATTTTACTTGAGTGTATAGAAAGCATAATATAGTTTATTTAGTTTTTTTGCAGACAGAATCTATTTGGTTGTTAAATGAGAACTTGTAGTCTAGTTCCATACCTAAGTATCATGCTGACTCTGATGTGTTTATTTCAATATCATCAATATTTATTGTAAGATTGTGTGTTCGCCTGAGGGGACTTGTAAACTATGAACACCATTTTATCTGTATTGTTAATTAGATGATTTACCTCACACCAGTGCGCAAATTCCTCTGTAACCAATTTAATTTTCTTTTGGAATTCAGTAGCGGTGTCAACCACAACAATAACTGTGGTATCATCCTCATAGATATCATTACTAAACGCTAATTCTATCTCTACTCTACAAAAATTACAAAATAGAGGAATGCGCTTGTTATCAAAATGCCATAAATATACTCCTATATTATCAATGATTAATATTCTGAATTGGATGACAGTAAAAGATAGATTACAAAATTTTCCATGATATTCATTTTTAAAATACTCAATGGAAAAGCACCACATTACTTCAATGAGTTCCTTACATATAACCATCAAATACACGAATATGATACAAAAGGAAGAGATCACTTGGTTGTCCCATGAAGTGACTTCGTAAGAACAAGGAATTATTTATTTCACAGAGGACTGACTCTTGGACTATAACAAGCTTCCTAATAAAATTTAACAAAGGAACACCCTCCAACTCTTCAAACGCTCCGTATCTCAATATCTACGGGCACAATTTTATTCTAATTGGGTTGTTCATCATTCTTCTCTCTATTAATATCTTCATCATTCACTACTGCTTTTTTTACACACTATATTCTACTGTATAAGTCTTATATATTTCAGTTTTTTTGTATTTTGTTTAATTGTAACTGATATATTTGTATACTATTTATGTATATTAGGATATTTATTTCAAATAAATCTATTTCTACAAATATTTGTTCGGTTTCAGCTGTTCTACTGCGACGTCGTGGCAAATTGTTGGCTAATTTATGAGACCGCTGTACATGTTTTCATACTTTTTGAGATAAAACTATTCTAATTGGAGCGATAATTACCTCAGTATCTACAAGGATAGCCTAGTTCCAGTGCGACAGCATTTTTTCAAAATGTTCAAAATTAGGCTACAGCATACTGTTTGAGTGTTACCAAGAAAAAAATTGTCAAAACCTAAAACAATTTTTATCGATTATTCGACTCAAAAAATATTTTGATCCACCCGACCCTTCGTTATCATTTCACAGCATTCTTGTTAACTTCGATGCAGCTTTTCCCAGTGAAAGACATCTTCAAGAAACATGAGAACTCTGCGCTCAACAAAAAATTCCCTAGTGAACCATTTTTTCTTATCTACTACAAAGTATCAAAGCATTCATCGCAAAATTATCACAATAACAAAATAATGACTGCATGACCAAAAAAGGTGCCAATGAATTTTAGAAAAGTTGAATATTTTGAATGACCTTGAGAAACATCTAAAAAGGACCTCAGATGGTCTACTAATACATTATATTATAATCTTTAAAAAGTTTACTTGACGTAATCATTTCAAATGTAACCCCAAAGATCAGATTTTTGAAAACGAAATCAGTCAGACTAAGCGAGATAATGAAACATGTTTCAAAGAACACGCGGCAAATATTCGATTTCCGAAATCCGAAAAATCTAGTGTACACGCTCTTCAAAGGTCCCATCCTACTGAAAGTTCATTGTTTCTTTATATAGATCGTTCTGGTTAATTTAGAAGGGTCTCTTATGAGAAAATTTCTTGATTCTCTACCCGAAATCAATGATGTGTATCTGCAAGTGGAAGTGTCCCTTGTTGAATACGAATAGAGACCAGTTTTAGAGTTATGAATTATAGTACAATTCCATAAATAGGCACTGAATTTTCAGAAATATTTTTGCATTAAAACGAAGATATTGTTGCTAAGGTTGTGATTTTATTTATTTTATCATAGTTTTTCCTCATCTGTTTACTATAATTTTCGTACGCCATTGCAAGAGGCAGAGACGGATTAAGGCAAAGACGTCAGTTATTTCTGAGATTTCAGTGCCTACTATTTTGGAATTATAGTCTAGTGTAATTCATCTCCAGGAGAAGCCAACTTGATTGATGAAACGTGGTTCGAAAACAGGGTTGCAGTTCTGGGAACAATGCTGGTTTTCCATTTATTCCAGTTGTACTTCCATTGTGATCTCTGTTCACTTTTAAACTTTTGTCAATCTCTCTATTCATTACCTTAGCCAACATGGTTGAAAAATTCATCTCCAAAAAAGGCTACTGGAGTTTCAGTTCCAGAAACAGAGAACCTACTGATGATGTTGATGAATCTGTTAAAGTCTGTTTTCCCAGCTGTCGCCCTCCTATGAACGACAACTCTCAAAAGTCGAAAACTTTTCAAGCTGAGGAGTATCGAGGTCTTACCAGGATCGTCTAGCCGTAGAGCTCAAGCTATCGTTTTATATCTCTCGATTGTATAGAACCTAACCTAACTACTAACGCTAACCCAATCGGCTACTGTCCGCCATCAAAACTCATATTGAAAATAACGAATGCAAATTAAACGAGGCAGAATTTTGTGACCTAAAGATCAAACTTTTTTGCCTTTATCTTAGAATGCTGTTGGACAAACTCGAATTTTATGAATGAAAAGGAATTATTTTGACTTCAGCCAAACCTGGATAATCTTAGGCAGACAATCTATGCGGTGTGCTCCAGGGTTGAATACTGAGACCTATTTTGCGAATAATATTGTCCCAACCTAGATGAAATATATTTGTCCAACGACATACAATTGAAATGTCTTGTCATAAGTATCTGGTGTGAAGTTAATCTACTTCACTTCTTCCAGAATTAATTAAGGTAACCTTCCAGTATGTTCCTTTCTATAAATCTATTCATAAATAATACATGAATTTAAGCATTTACGATTTCCTGTAATGATTATTCCACTGGGTATGAATCTGAATTGCTCCTTCTCATTTCAGTGAACGAATCAATGACATTCGAATGAGTCATAGAGAAAGAATTTGCACAGCTTAGTCATATTTAGTTCATACGTATGCATCCAGAATATAGGATGGTTTACCTGATACAAAACAGGATTATTCGAAGGTAACCTTGACCTTGGTGTGAATGGTATGCATCAAGTGTTTTCTCAATATTTCTCAGATAACGGAGAGGTTTCATTTATTCGCAGCAGTTCTATTGTTTTCACCTCATTAGTTGCCTTGTCTCGTATATAATTCCTTTATTTTCTTCTCCTTGAAGTCCTTTTTGAATGAAATGAAAATGTTTGCTGAAAAGAATACAGAAAATGAAATGACGTCACTTAAAGTTCAATATGGCGAACTTCCAAAGATATTGGACTGTTTTTTATGATATGTATATCTAATAGAAGGGCTCAAGGGAAAAATTTCACTATGCTGGACAAATGTATGGATTAACCATACAACAACGACCCGTTGAATAGAATTAATGAAAAGGATAACTGAAAAATGAAAAATAAAGTATGAGATTTCATTCAGAAAAAAATAAATTTTGAGTTGAATGAAACCTATTAATACCTAACCTATGCTAACCTCTTGATTCATTATATTACACAATTCATTATACGAAAGAAAGGTCTGACTTTCTACTTCCCCATATTCATACATGAATTTCTATGTTATTTGTAGATTGAACTCATTCGTGATTTTATGAACGAATTGAGTGAAAAACTTTGATATTCTCATCAAACAGAGGATTATTGCTATCGAAAACTCAGATTATGATTCCGCATATGAAAATGTGAAGAATGAGGGCACCAAGTGGTATCCTTGAAGCACTAATTTTGCTACTAGGATTCAATTCAATTAAAAATAAAATTTGCACTATCCTTGATACGATTATATTGTACGCTGATCATTTGTCATCAGCGAATAGATTGTAATACGTTGTCTCGGCTTACAACGAAACAAAACAGGTGAACCAAAACACAACAAACGTCCACTATATTTTGTAGAGAATGTCCTGGAAACCGTCATCGTATATCAAGCGTTAAGCACGTATTTAAAACCTCTCAGTGTGGTAACCGTTTTTATATAGGAAAATTAATAACAAGCTCTGCCAACAAAATCATACACTGCCTATTCGCTTTGACTAGATTCTGTGTTGAAAAAGAGATATATTATGAAATAACTGTACTCCTGTTTATGGTCCATGAGAGATGATTTTATCTACATTGTGTTGGCTTTGGTCGTTGCTGTTTGATCAAATTTCAATGATCGTTTGAGTTTTCCGGGATTCCCCCAATGTGGTTGACAGTGGACTTTTCATAGAAAAATAGTGGAAGTGTTTTTAAAGATTGTAATTTTTGAATAATATCTCTTGTGGTTTTTACAATTTCTTCATTCTGATAAGCAACTGTAAGACAAAACACAAATGTCTGAAGGCCAAAATACTACTACTCCACCTTTTCAATTCTCCCCCACCAATTCAGTTTTGACAGAAAAGTAAGTTACTATGTATATTGACATCTCAGAGCAAAACTTCATTTCTGCTTTCATTCTTTTAACTTTTTCAAATTTATCTTCGTATAAATTTATCTACTTTGATTCATATGTAAATTTATCTACTTTGATTCATATTAAATTTAATACTCTCTGGAAAATAAAATAACTACCCTTCTGAAAGTTATTCTTTCTAAAATACTTTATTATTCTTCTCTTCCACTTGTCCTACAGTTTATACGTGGTTTTTCTATTCCCCCAAACGTACTAAATTCTGTAACCTGATATGGATTTGGAATAGTGCACTAGAATCAATCTCATTCATAGAAGATGTTACCTGCAAATTCAGGTAATTGAAAAATAGACAATAAAAAAATAAATTACTCCATATATTTATACCAATCTACTAGTGAAATTATACTGATGCTAGAATTTGAGACTATTACTTCTCTTGTTACCACCTAAGGTTTTTCTCTTTCACTATTTTATTTTTAAACCTATTTTCATTATTGACGTATTCTACACCCATTTGGGTATTATGTATTGTACACATGAACGAATAAAGAATATCTATCTTCTTCTGAACTGTCTGAACTTTGGGATCAATCAGTCGTATATTGTTTACGAAAATGACCATTATTTTCCGATT
>WOGP01008438.1:0-11221 GCA_015342065.1 Leptinotarsa undecemlineata
ATACGGAAATTCTGCACTATGCAAGGAAGGGTTGCAAACTCAATTATTTAGAATCTTTAGAAATTTACAAGCATAAACAATGCGGTTGCTACCTGTTAAATGATCAAATCGATTTAATTTACTCTCCGGTTTTTAAATTGGCAAGTCCGCATTGTGAACTGTAAATTCAGGTACTCAATCAAGTACCTGAATGGTATATATTGGCGAATGTAATGAGTCATTGTTAGTTTATTGTGTAAGTAAGTTTGAAAATGTCCATATAGGACGAAACTGCAGTAACGTTAGTTACAATTAAAAGTGGTATAAAACATAGAAATTTTCATTACTCTTTTCATTGTTTAGTATTTAATGATGATACGTAATGATGTGTATGATGATAACTGATAACACAGAGTAGTAAACCAAAATCACATATGCAAAATGCTAACAAGACAATAAAATTTATACAAATTCATTATCGTTTCATGATCATATTGCGAACCGAAAAACAAATACTATTTTAAATCATTTCCTGAAGAGAATAACGCCGGCCACCACTGGTAGCCATAAACCAATTGTGACTTGACTATGAACCCGGTCAGTTTTTCCTACGTTTCGCGGTTCTTCGATGTTCTCTAGCGTTCTAGGCGAAGATAGAATAATGCTACCGGCTTCGATAGAATTCCAATGAATTTCTGTACCTCCTTCGATTGCCAAATATAAACGCCATTCACTCGCCTTTTGGGATAGTCAAGTTTCGCGGACAGTATCGTACAGGGCGATCTTATAAGGCGATATATATTTGAATAATAGTTGAGAGTATGGTGTGCTCAAAACCAATCAAACTAGTTTTCAAGCTTTTCATCTTGAAAAATGAGAATAAAAGTTCCTATGTTTTCATAACACTGTTATTAGTCCTACAAGGACCTTTTATAGACCTTTTATAGATATATTTGTATAGACAAAACTAGAATCCTTTCAAAACAACTGGAACATGCATCTTCAATATATCCAAATTTTTTGAAGAAGTTGCCGTCACTCCGAGGGAGTTGATGGAAAAGTCAGAATATTCCACTCATGAATTGCATATTACGTAGGAAATGAATTCATCAATTACTCTTGGATTGCACTGTATACTGCGTGTATTTTTTTTATACTTTTACATTACCGTATATATTTTTGTGAAAAGTAGAATGCATCAAGAGACGTTTTCTGCTTTAAAATATAATTTTTCTTTCTTACCAATGGCGTTTGTATTGAATTCGCGTTAAATGAATTCAAGAATGAATATAGTGCACCACTCCTTTTCTCTTGATTTTTCGCATTGAAAATAAACTTCATTCAAATCTACGTACAAGTATGAATATCACATTTCTTTTCGTAGCGGACTCACTTACTGTTTGAAAATGATTTCAAATTCAGAAGAAAGCAGTGGGATACCAGTTTCCGCGTTGAAACGGTTCGGTGCAAATCCTGCATGAATGATACTGCATGAAAATACTGCATGAAGAATAAGAAATATTGTACATAAAAGATTTGTACGGTTTCACCAAAAATGTCCACAATCGGATCTAATCTCTATAGTAGTTATTTATATACAATGAGTTTTGCTACACTAAATCTTTACACATATCTGAAAAACACCGTTCGAGTTGTCATTCATCAGGATCACTGATATCTTATTTAAAAGCAATACTACACAATTAATAACTGATAATAGACCAGGGTCGATAATTTTTGAAACCAAAACAAAATAACATTAGGATGAAACCCACTAGAAAAAGAGGGAAATATGATAAAAATTAAAGGAAAGATAATTACGGGCGATCTGAGTTCGGGAAGTGGGAAAGGGTGAGTTTTTGAGGGTAAAAAATGGTTTATTTCGATTTCTGGCAAAACTGAAAAGTCCTATAAAAAAGTTGAAAGGCAAAGTTGTAGGTACTGAAAAGGTCTACAATATTTGTATTCACAATTTTTTCACATAGCCTGAAAATTTATGTGAAAAATCCAAAGTTTTTTGTTTTTTTGTTTTTATATAAAAAAAAATCTACTTAATTTGCTGAAAACTCACCTTTTTATGTCTCAAATACACTGCAATTCATTAGATTTAAAATATTCACCTTATTTTGACTCAATATCAAAAAAGCACCCCTATTTTTAATCGAAAATTCGCGCATCAAAATATCAGCTTTTTTCAAAAAATCGATGGACTTTTTGTTCGCTGAAATCTCTACTTTCTGATGGTGTGAAGAAATATACATTACTATAATAAAAATTTAAAAAAACTCGAATTCAAAACTTTTTTGAATCATTATGTACAATTTCATTAAAAAATGTGATTTCCACAATTGTATTCAGTTAAAAAGTTTACTTATTGAATTCTAATTACATTCATATACTAGAAAATCTCATAAAATACATAAATATACTTGTAAATCGTACTATTGAATTCAGATACTTCATTCTGATTACGTTATCAATAATAATATTTTCAAAAACGGTAATCTTGTTATTTATAAATACCTTATTTTGAATTTTAATCACTTATCCTTTCGTTTATTTCTTCATCGTTAGATTCGGTAAACCTTTCCAGTTCTAGTTGATATTCGAAATCTTCAAGACTATCACCTTATTCGTCTCCAATATTATTTTCAGTTTGCATTGGTTCTTCATCTACAATTTCATCTGAATCTTTAACTATGAATCTTTCACTTTGGAGCAATTTTCAAAACCATGACAATTTGAGCATAAATTTTCGACAGCCACATTTCAAACTGTTACATCCAGTTTCACAGCTGCAGCAAATAGTTTTAAGCAATACTTCCGTAATCAATTTATTTTCTGAAAATTTGGGCATAGTTCTACGTCGACGTTGCTTCCAGCCCCAATCTGTTGCTGTCAGTGTATTACCCAACCAAGTTTGAAGTTGATAATATGCCCTGTAACAATGTCGTTCTGTTTCTCCTTCTGTGGGTTGGAGTTTTGCCAAAATGAAAGATGATTTAATTTTTTCCAATCGATATTTTTCAGATCTAAATTGATTAATTGTAATTCATTTTCAGTGGCTAATAATGAATTTGCAAAATTTTTTCTTTTCCGGTATCGCAACCGAAAAAACAATACAGAAATGTAACAATATTCATGGTTGAAACTATCAGCCGTGAAAAATAGATCAAACTCTGTAATATTGTCTGAGGTTTTTCTACGGTCCTTCTCTTTTAGTTGAAGTAGCTGCTGGTACTGTTGTGACGGTAACTAATTTTTTAATTTCGGGGTACCCATGAAAGACAATATAGCTGCTTGCTGCGTAATGTTTTTCTACATAGCGCAAATTTTTATTAATGATCTTTTCCACCGTTTTATTTTTCTTCCAAATCACTTTATGGAGTAAATTCCACTGTAGACGATATGCACTATACCGTCTAAATGCGTTGCTCTATTCACACTCACAAATAGTTAATTTGTACAGTTGAGTTTTTACATTTTTCCTGAGGCCATTTTCTGTAAAAACCTCCTAGCTCCTTTCCCACTTTTCTATAAAATACCTTTCAATAGGCTAGAATTTTCCGTAGGTCACACAAGTATATAAATTATTATGAAACAGTAATAAATGGGCATCTACAAATATTATTTAAAGAAGATTCTACAACCTTCTCAAAATATTGTGGATGTCTTGGCGCTCCGGGGCGACTTCATTGATTCCAGTGGCGCATTTGCTTTTTCAGCTGCAGGAAAACCCGGAAAAACCTGCAGCATTACATCATCTGAAGAGTTTGATCTATTAATGTCAAAATGTAGGATGTCTCCAGAGGCTCCAATAGATTCAATGCATCGCCAGAACACTTCGTGACACGACTACTAAGGTGTAATGATGACCAAATTCAACGCCAGAATATTAACTTCATTAAATTATTTGTTTGTTAATTATAGTGGTATATTTCGATTAGCAATTTTTTCATTTATCAATGTAACATGGAATCTTACATTTTTTGAAGAATTGAAAAGCTCAAAATTGTACATAATGATTAAAAAAAAATTTGAATTCTAGTTTTTTCAATAGTAATGTATATTTTTTTACATCATCAGAAAGTGAAGATTTCAACGAATAAAAAACACACCGACTTTTTGAAAGAAGCGAATATTTTGATGCGAAAATTTTTGATTGAAAATGAAGATGCTTTTTTGATATTAAGTCAAAATAAGGTGACAAAATGAATATTTCAAATCAAATGAATCACATTGTATTTGGAATATAAAATAGTAAGTTTTCATCAAGTTCAGTAGAATTTTTTTTTCTTTAATGAAAAGTAAATAACCAAAAACTTGGTAATTTAAATTTTTCACATATATTTTTAGGTTATGTGAAAAAATTGTTAATACAAAAGTTGTAGATCTTTTTATTACCTACAACTTTGTCACACAACTTTTTTCTTCATAGTTTTTACCGAAATCGAGATAAACAATTTTTTACCTTTGAAATATCACCTCCACCCACTTTTCGAACTGTGATTGCCCGTAATTAATTTTTCTTTTCATTTTATTTTTATAATTTTTTTTTATGAGTGCCATCCTACTATAATTTTTTTTTTCACTTTTTACCATTTTTGAAACCAAGAACAAATTTAACTTTCCACCAAAACTCTCACCACACCAAAATTAGAAAATCGTGAGTACTCATGAAGATATTGGACAGATTAACATGGTTATTATATATAGAACATTATTATATATAGAACTTGAACCGTTTGAATATGGTAAGAAAAGAATGAAAAGTCATGGGGATTTTTCCAAACAAGAACGTATGAGATATTCAAAATCATAGTTTCCGGTGTTCTGACAGTACGTTGTAATGCTTTTCGATCTTCATCTGTTTCAAATGTTCTCGAACAATTTTAATGGAGTTTGAAAATATACATGCATCCGGAATATTTCTATATATCTATAATGCGCCTTTTATAGAATCCCCTATCTTTCAGTGCATTACCATCAGTGAGTCCATGCATTCAAGTCATATTTATTAAGCATAAATTTACATAATGAACCATATTTTTCGAAATTGGTAATTTTGATGACTTGAACGAAATTGAGTAGATTAGATACTGTAAAATCATTATGGTTTCAAAATAGAATCTACTTTTTACTCATTATAAACGTTTTAAATCAAAAAGTTGTCAATGAATGAATCACATTTCTTATGATAAAACGGTACGTCAAACAAAAAAAAACAAAAAAAAGAAAAAGGAAAAATTCTCATGATTCAGTGCATTTCCTATACAAAGCCCACTGACAAAAATACCAAATTATTTTGTGCAGCAAAAATTACCTTTACATGCATTTGAGATGAGCAATCCATTTGATAGTGGGTCATATGAAAGTTATATAAAACAGCATATTTTTCCAAAAACTACAGAATCGTTTAGTTCGAAAGTAAATACAACTGAGACATATGACATAAATATATGAAATTTGTTTCTGGTAATCGACTCAAAAAAATGTTTTTCAAATAATGGCATAAAACTTTCTGTATAGTATTCATATAAAACTGAGTGTACCATACTTGAGCAATATAAGTTCTGAGCAACTAAAATTTTACAAAATTATGTTTCCAGTAAATCCGTTGATTATCACTAACACTGTTAACCAGCAAACATTTTAGAGCACTCAACGTTCACATAAATCTATAAAAGGGCGTTCAAATTGTCATCCAGGGTCACTTTGATGAAAATATTCACTACACATTTATCAAGTGATAAAACCAAATCGAACTTTCCACCACAACTCCTACACGGAACTTAAATCTTCATACGAAAATGAGAAAAATTGTACTCACCAAGATATCGGATAGGCTTGCAAGCGACGTCAGCTCCGGGTAACGTTTGCCTTCCGACGCTGACTCAAGAGACGTTGCGGCGCCGTCTCCCGATGTAGGCGGCTATTGGCCGCCCCTCGCTCCGATACAGTGTGCGCTCGCGAAGGGCGGCCAACCGAGGCCATGGAAGGCGGGACTTATCGCTACATTTGACATTGTTTCAATTTCAACTTACGAAAAATTTCAACAGTTTCCCCGTAAATACGATCGGCCATGTTGGAAATTCGTCTCGATTGTTTTAGAGATCTTATTAACTGATTTTGCTAAAATTTTCCATGAGAAGTTATAACCATCTACCTTTCTGGCATTGTGATTTATATTCGATTTTTTATGGTCGTTATTGGGTATAAGGGTATCAGTATGTTTCTTAAGTTCAATAATATTGTCTGTAAAACAAGTAATTTTTGTAATTCATTAATTTTCGTTCCATAAGTTCCCAATGGTGAGTTGTGTACATCAAGATTACGATTCACGAAATAGTGGTAATAATTAAAAGTGGTAATGATAAATTAATTTTAGATGAAATTAGTACACAACGAATCTAAAAATATATGTATGTAGCTGAACATTAAAACAAAAGGAGTACAAAGAGAAATAATTGGTATTGAAAACATATTATTATATGGAAACACCAGCTATACTTCGTTTGAAATATACACCACATACCTTTTATGAAATGAGTTTTCCTATAACATAAATTACACAGGTCTGCAAAAAAAAACTTAAAAAAATTTTTTTGATTTCGTTAACTGATATTTATGTAGTTTTTTGCGCTGATTTCAAAAATGGCATTCGTTTTTATTTATCACGTAAGGTTTGCCTACCAAATAAGGATGAAATAATTGAAAACGTACAAAAAAATAAGGAATTGTGGATTTATTTTTATTATTTTAACATGAAGTAAAAGCAAAAAAACCATGCTACATAGCTAAACTAAGTATAATAGTGATACACAAGTCCTGCTCGTCATCTTGATTTCTTTCAGGCTGGAGCCTTGCTCTCCTACCCTTTGGATTGGTGTGATACCCAAGTATTTTCAAAGTGATTATAAGTCTATGTAAAAATGTTTTCTGTTTTCGTCAAAGCTTCTTTTGGGACTTTTTCGGCTGTGTTCTTGTGAATTTTTTTTTCAACATCCAACAGTAGTCTGCCATCATGTTAACATTCCACCGACTTTGGTACCTGCGTTCCATTTCTTTTATGTCTTGGTGCAACCGTTTCCCTTGTTCCTCACTTACAGCCTCTAGATTTTCGGGAAAGTAGTCCAGATGTGGGTGAAGGAAATGGACTTTGACACTCATGTTGCATCCCAACATTTTGTAGTTTTGTATCAATTCAGCAACCAAAGTTTTGTAGTTTGGGTCTTTTTTGTTTCCAAGAAAACCTGTTACAACAAGTTTCATCTTTTAAAAGTTTTCTTATGTCAGGTCCAACGAAGACTCCTTCTTTTAGTTTAGCATCGGATAGACCAGGAAACTTTTCAGAAAAATACTTGAAACAATCTCCTTTATCTAATGCTTTCACAAACTGTTTCATTAGCCCCAATTTGATATGAAGTGGTGGAAGTAAGATTTTTTTTAGTATCTACTAAACTTTGTTTTTCAACATTTTTAACTTCAGGCATAGGACCCTTTCTTATTGGCCACACCTGCTTGACATAATGTTGTTTCCTGTCACGGCTATCCAATTCACATAGGAAACATGGAAACTTAGTGAAACCACTTTGACCTAGTAACATTGAAATAACTTTCAAGTCTCCACAAATGGTCCACTTATGATCAGAGTAGCTGAGGTTGAACAAATTCAAAATTTTCGTAGCATTCTGTCAAATGGACTGTGTCCAACAGACACAGAAGCATATTGTAAGAAGCATTGTAAAGACGTAAGCTTTCAAACTTCTTTTTGATGAATCGATGAAAAGTCTTCATTTCTCTGGTTCATACATTATGTTGAACATTTCCATGACGCCGGGTACATTGTTGCAGAAAACTATGTCACCCTCTTGTGTAAAAAAGGACAAACTCCCTTTCTTTAAATCGGTACCATGAAAATGAAACACCGGAGGCTAACATATGTCTTTCTAACTTCTGCTGAGTCCTTTGGGAGGCCTAGATCTCGTACTAAATCGTTCAAGTCTAATTGAGAGAAAAGTTCAGGGTACCTGGATCGTAGCTGCCATCACTGTCGCTACTGCTACTATGTGTTTTTGCACATAGTAGCAGTAACAACATCGAAAATATTGTCCAAGGTATCCGGAGGTGAACGAATAGTCAAGTTAGGTCCATGAGGAACAGGACGAACAGCTGAACGTATGTTGGTGTGGTATGAAATTTCCTTTCTATTTTTTAAATTGAAACCTTGCACTGAAAAAGAATGAAAATAATACTCAATTTTCCGCTTATATAGGTTATATAATACAGAAACATCAAACCCATACCGAACCTATAAACCTATTTAATACGAAAATTTCAGGTGAAATTTGTGACTTATCTATAGGTGATAGAATTTTTTTACTATTTTTTCCGAAATCTGCACACAAACTACTATAATTTTTTCATCGCAAACCTGTGAGATGTCACGAAAAACTGTGTTTCAACCACTGTGCCACGTGTCACGCTAGTCGCGCCACCTCGAGTCCGAGCGCCAACTTGAGATGTTCTATTGGTTTTCATGGATTACAAAGGATCGCGCTGCGCTGAGTCATCCCCACACCTTTCCAATTTGCGCCTAGCCTTATGGCTAGGCCTATGGCGTATGGTCTTCTGTAGTATTTAAGATTCATTATCAGAAAGAGAAAACGAAGCATAAACATAATGTCCTCAAGGAGTCGTTTGTAGAGTCACACTCACGAATCTTCGAAAGAAAAATTTTTTTAACAGGATATGACCGATATTACTTGGATGATGGAGCCTAATTGAATTTATTGTGTTGAAATATGTTGATTTTATCATTATTTATAAATCCAAACATTCAGAAGTCAATTGATTTCATATGAAAGAAACGCATTGTCGGGCCTTGCATGAATTGTTGATCGAGCTATTGGCTGAAAACAAGCGGTGCAAAATAGAATGCAGTAGAATCACATTCAGAGTTCGACAGACAGCAAGACTGTATCTAAAGAATTAATTGAAACCCCAGAATTATTCAAAACGTTCCAGCCGCGCCTGTAACTATTTGAAAAATCAAAAGGCGTTTTTGGTAAGAACATTTTATAGTATATTGTTGAAGAAATTATTCAATATTGGAATCAGAGAAAATCTTCTAGAATGGTTTCAGAATTATTTGTATGATGGAAGACAATATGTTTATATAAGTGATCAAAAAAGCTCTCTTTAAAATATAACTTGTGGTGTACCCCAAGGATTCATCCTTGGTACTGTTTTTTCCTTTATTTATATTAATTCACTAGCCAATTTGAAACTGGTATAACTAAACTGTTTGCTGATGATACGACCATTATTTTTTTTAGACAGTTACGAAAAAATTAAAAATTATATGAAGAATGATTTGGATGAAATTCTCATTTGGCTTGATGAACATAAGTTGAGGCTTAATTTCAATAAATGTTCATATATGAATATTTCCCTACTAATTGATACTTTAAATAATTCGATTATGTTTGATACAAATTCTATTAAATATACAAGAACAACAAAATTTTTAGGTTTACACATTCATGAGAAATTGTCATGGAATAAGCATTTTGAAAAAATTAAGAAGAAAGAATCTCATCTTGAATTTTGAAACGAAACTACTCCATTTGTAGTGATCTTCGCTTCATCACTGAACAAAGTTGTTTTGAAGAAGTTTATACAATTATTCAAATATTCTTCTTCAGCCCACAAACAGAATTCTTACCTTCTTTCAACATCACCTGGTTCCAGAGTGTGTAAAATTTTTAGCTTGGATGGTTCAATTCTATTTTTCATAAGGCATCAACTAGCCGTTCGCAAGCTTGAATGAGGATTATTACGAAAATATTGCAATATTCGCACACCATTTCTAATCTCATGATGTGGATTGTTTTTGTGTTTGAGCATATGCCTTGATACACAACCTGTTTCGTTAAAAACAGAATTTAAACGGTTCACCGTACTGCTGCTCACTGGAAGTTCATCAGGATGTCTTTAATGAAATTCTCTGGCAGCTTCTCTTGCCGAAAAAGCATTATCTCCGACAAGACGCAAAAGTTCAATTTTTATCTCGCACATTTAGTTCTCCCATGATAAATCCTACGGCTTTACAAAATATTTTTCTTGCTAATCGGGCATAATCTCACTTTACTGTCTCAATGCAGTTTTTGACAGCAGCAATAATAATCAACAATCGTCTTTTGTTTCCAGTGCCAAATGAAAATCGCGCAATTCTGCATATTCACACGGTGTTTTACGGCTAACTCACCAAGATTTTGAAATGATTTGAGAGGTGTGCAGTTAACATTCTATCGTGATACAAAGTGAATGTCTCACAAAATACTCCTTAATTAATTTAAACGATATTGAATAAGAGGAAATATTCATAACCTTCTTGAAAATTATTTATTGGATGGAGAACAAAAGGTTGAAATTGATGGAATTTTCAGTGAAACACAAACAGTATCATGTGGAGTACCCCAAGGAACTGTACTCGGACCTCTTCGGTTCAGTATCTACATAAACAGTATGTTATTTCTGGACACTAGTGGTGAAATCATTAGCTTTACTGATGATACTGCTGTGGTGTATAATGCGTCAACCTGGCAAAACTCAAAAGGAAAGTAGAGAGTGACTTTCCCAACATATCAAATTGGCTATAAGCGAACAAATTAACATTAAACTGTGAGAAGACAACTTATGTGGTTTACCAGATCTTGGGCCTTCAATGTAGGACTAGACTCTCAATCAAAGGAAGGTGACAAAATAAAGTATTTAGGAATGATTGTCGATCATGTCGACATATGAAGTGGAATATGCAAACAAAACAAATATCAGGAAAAATAAGAGGTTTTTTTGTCTAAATTCAAATATTTGAAGGATTTCTTGAACATCAACCAGTTGAAAACTGTTTATTCCTCCTTGACAAAATCCTTACTATCCTATGGGATTTTGGGCTAGGGCGGGGTCAATGATTGCTTCTTGAACCAAGTATAGGTTTTGCAGAGATGGGTTCTGAAAATTATATATGGCAGAAAGCTGACATTTTCTTCCGACGCAATCTATAATGAATCTCAATGTAGAAATGTGAGACAAATATTTGTTAATAAAATTTTACTTTATGTCAAAGCTAATAAAATTCAACTCACCCCTCACGAACATTCTTACAATACCAGAAGAGCTGATGCAATTTTCTTTCCCAGAAGTGAAAAATGTATAGGTCAACGAAGTGCAAATTACC
>WOGP01008439.1:0-11221 GCA_015342065.1 Leptinotarsa undecemlineata
GAAATTGGACCTTGGAACAAACTGAACAAATCATTATGGCCCGAAGGCTTCAAAGTTTGGAGACCCCTGGCTTAAATCAAAGAAACCATATATTATCATGGGATTAACCATCATTCTGCAGGATATTTATCTTGTCCTTGATAAAGCTTTCCGTGTTAATAGTGGCTGTCTTAGGGGTGGTAAGCAGGCGAGCTAAACAGAGCCAAACATTTTCAACTTCAATATATTCTGCGGTATCAAAATAAAAAATGAAGTTTTTTCGAAAAAGAATATTATTCATATCGGTATCGTTTGTCGCGTTTGAGGGCCGTCGTAATGTAGAATTTCCTTCTGACATTTATCTTGCACATATACCTACCTTCTTCGGAGATATTTTCATCTCCAATGTTGAAACTGGACTGTCTTTCCACCTTCCCATGCCCCCTCCCGGGTTGAGTGCCCTGAGTTGTGATCTTCCCCACACGGTTACTGTGTGCAGAACATTCCATCTCGTCCATCCTCCCCCGCTTCTTCGGAGCGGTCCTCAACTTACTGATGGGCATTTCAGTAAGATTGACATCTGACCTTCTTTGGTCAAAAGTCAGCCACTAGTAGCTTTCACTTTCTGATTTTTTTATCTTGAATTTCCTAACTGAATTATTGCATGGGGTCCCCTAAAACTAACCGGAGACTATTGTTTTAAAAAAGAGTTCGCGGTGTTTCTCGTTGAACCTAAAAAGGAAGTGTTTGTTATCTGTTAGAATAATTTTTATACTTACCGGTTATAAACGACTGGATCTGTCTTCTGTATGTCGCTCCGCACTGGCCTCAGGCAGTACAGACATACAGGATTATTGGTAATAGTACGGTCTTTATCATCATCAGCTTCACTTTCAATCCCATGTTGCTTTTTCAATCTAGTAATATGTTTTATCGGGCATATCTCGCCATTCCATTTTGTCTAGGGTGATTCCCAGGTATCCAGCTTCGTTTTTCCACGAATCTCTTGTCCGTTGAAGATAACGTTTTCTTCCGTGTATGCCTGCCTCCAGGTGAACTGTATCGCCTAACTCTTGTCAGGGTTTATACTGATCTTCCGCAGGTTGGCCCATTCTTTTATTTATCTGCCTGTTGCTGTTGATCTCGCCAGCAGAACTGTGTCGTCCGCGTAGAGCGCCAACTTGTTAAAGTTGTTCTCCGGTTTGTGCACGTCTGCTCTATATACCAAGAAGAGGCTTGGCAAAAGGACTACACCTTGTGAGAGCCATGCTTCCAGTAATCTCATGGTTGAGGATTCTTGTCCTACTCTGCAGCGGCATCGCCTGTCAGCTAGAAAAGACTCGATTAATCTTATCATTTGTTTTGTGTAGTCAAAGTTGCTCATTTTGGCCAGAAGTCCGCCATGCCAAGAAGTCTAAGAAAATCGCTTTGGTGTTGTATCTTTTGCCGACGTTGAAGCCTTCCATCGCAAAGTCTACTACCCTCAGGCCTTGCCACTCTGTCGAGTGTTCTGAAACCGAACTGTTCATCTGGTAGGATTCCTAGTTCGCTGGTTTGGTCCTCTAACCTTTTCAAGATGACAAGTTCTGCCACTTTGTTTAAGAAAGGTGTTAACCTGATTGGTTGGTCGAAGAGTATATTTATATTCTGAACGGAATGGAGGGGGAAGACGGGTTGACCATGCAATAATCTGGACGGGGTGCCGTGGTGATATCTTTGTTCCGGCATGGATTGAGTTCCATATTGAGTTGAGCTTTAGTATTTTTTGTGTTCGTGTGTTTGTGTATTTCTGTCGGCTGCCACACTGTTTGCAATGAACTATCTACCTTGCTGAGCGCTCACCGAGGTAGATCACTAAATCGCGGAAGGCGATAGGAATCCCCAAACACGTAGAGAATTTAATAAGAAAAAACTCTATAGCTAAATCCTTGGTTTCCCCCACCATCCCTATCCCCGGGTGCCATAGTTATTGCCTCCAATTCCCATCTCTAGATGGTGTTCCTGAAACCTAAGTGACCTAAATACCGTCAAGCAGTAAAGGAATTTGATACCAGTAGAACCGAAAATCCTACTATTTTTCATTTGCAATAAAACAGAATCATTATTATTTCCTATTGTGAATTAAAGCTGACCGAAATAACCTTCTAGGGCACAACGATGGCTGATGCCGTCCTTTAAAAGTTACCTATGATTCCTGAGCCTGAAATGAACATCATTGCGCAGTCGTTTCCCATCTAACAATCCTCATTCTCGCGACTCATTCGCTTTTAGCCGCAGTGTTCAGGTGCCAAGATTCAATCTTCGTAGATTTAATCGTCCAAACACTAGTAGGCGGCACTGGAAGGTCAATACTACCCGAAGACAGAATGTGCCAACAACAGAGCTTCCAGTGGGCTCTTGAGGTGGTAACACAGCCTCACGAGACCGCTGTCCAAATGACCTAGGAGTCCCAAGAGTTCTTCTCCTAGTGGTGGTAAGGTTTATGAGACGGTAGGATGGGTGAAAATATTCTTTATTTATGTAGAAGAATCAAATCGCTGATGTATTTTCCTCAGAGAGTTTTGTTCTTTCAAATGACCCTTGTGGTGTATCAGTATTTGGTTGGTGGGATTTCCACAATCAAATTTGCAAATGAGTTTGTATTTTTATCACTGAAAAATCAATTGTGAGGAAAACTTTTTCGACACGTTCTTCTCTATTCATAGTGTAACCTAATATTAGAGACACTACGACACTAATGGCGTCAGTTTTCATTTTCAGAGAATGTCCCGAAGTGGTATAATGTTGAACATTTGTATGTAATTTGACAGTTGGCATTGTGCAATACGGACGATCACTGTTGACATCACTTCGCTTTCGACATCGGAAATGCAAGCATCTCCAAAAAGGTAGCCATGCGTGTTAGCGGAACGTCAAGAAGGAATTTCATATTGCAACGGCCCTCAACCCCGATAAATGATACCTATCTGGAAAACAATTGCCTAACAATCTCTATTATGAATCATATCAAAATTATCAAACGAAATTATGATCAATCACTTGAACGTAGTTGAAAAATCAATAAATTTGAATTTCACTCCCCGCACAGTACAACTCCCATGCGCCGCGTCGCACACTTTTATTATTGTCATTGTCATTGTATTCAATATTTATGTTCGGGGTATCCCCGTCTGCCAACTTTTGGTTATCTCCTGCTTGTTTTGCTAGCCGCTTATATAAAGGAAACGATGATATTATTTCAGTGTTGAAAATATTTTTTTTAAATGATCGTCCAATGTACTTCGTCATTGGAGTAGTCCTGGGCATTATTGCATTACATCTGTATTGTGTCTGCGAAAATAATTTTTTGATACTTGTGATACACTGTTTGGAACCTTTAGTGTAGGTAGTAATGAATATTACTGGAGTTTTTCCCCAACACCAAACCATTATTTCAACACCTCGATACGTGTTTCGATCACCAAGTGATCATTTTCAAGAGGAAGATTATACTAAATATGATGCATTTTTTTCTAAGGTATCTGATTGCGTGAAATATGAAATCCTGCTACAAAAACTCTTCCATTATGGAATCCGGGGAACAGCCTCAGAATGGTTGAGATCATATATTACTGGTAGAAGTCAAAAAATAAACTAGAGCAACAACACTTCTGATAGTGGAAAAATGTGTACGCGGAGTTCCTCAGGAGTCAGTCCTAGGCCCAATTTTATTCTTGCTATATATTAACGACATGGCAAAACTTGATATATCTGGAGCATTCACCTTGTTTACGGAGGACACTACGGTACTTTGGCGTAATAAAGATCCTGATACTTTGACTCGGTCTGTCCATCCAGATTAAAAAAAAAAAATAAAAAAGTGGTATGAATCGACTATGCTATTGCTTAATGTTTCTAAATCAAATCTGATTAACATTCAAGTGGGACTTAGAACAAGTAATACTAAGTGAACACATGATTGAAAATAAGCCTGTAACTAAATTGTTTGGTATATTCATTGATGGTAATTCAAATGTTGATACGCAAATTACTGCTTTAAAAAAGAAATTATCTTGTGGTTGCTTTGCTATAAACGTCATATCTCGTGAACTTGGATTTTCAGCAGCAATAAATGCATACTATTCACTTATGGAGAGTCATCTCCGGTATGTAATTCCTTTCAGGGCTCAGGCAGCCATGTTTTGATGCAGAGTATATTCGTTATCCAGAAAAGAACTTTGAGAATAATATTCAAATTGAAGATATATGACTCGTGTAGGCCACTTTTATGCCAAAATAAAATATTAACAATATTCGAAATATTCATTCTAGATTCTAGAGACTGTCTGCTTACTTCACAAACATAAAGAAAAGTTGAAAGCATATAGAAAGGTTTAGGTGTAGCGATAAAAAACTTGCCCTTCCACATCATCTTTGACCAGGAAGTCTCAAAGCTGTAGAAGTAGACAAATATTTAATCATCTACCAAAACATATTACAACAATTAATTAACTTAAAATTTAGAAAATCAGTAAAGAACCTTGTTTTGGAAGAGTATTTTGCATACAAATTCTAGTCTTTCGGTATACCACGATGTATATTACGATTTATGTCAAGTAATTTTAAAATGGTGTTGTTTTATTGATAACATATTTGTACATTTTTTCTTATCTTTGATAATTTTTTATTGTTTTTTTTTCCTGTTATTTTTAATCTTCACTGTATTTTTGTGAATACTATATTATAGTCTTAAGAAAAAAAAATCATATTCTTAACACTTCATGTATTTATAAACATAAATATGTATTTATAAACATAAATATAAACATAAACATTTGCCCTTTGTCGACAATTGTATTACACTTTAGACAAAAAAGATCCATCTATCTATCATTCAATGGTATCCTCATTTATAACATAGATATCTATGCTAGGTCTCAATTGTCTCAAATGAATTTTACAATGTAGCCTTTTCTGCTTGTCTTAAATTGATTTTACAGTGTTGACTTATCTACAAGGCAATTAATAAGATGCAGGCAAATAGCAGAGGTATCTATGGTGTAAATAGCACAACATTGTATGTTGTATGTATATTTAGTTTAATCTGTCTCTTGAAGATATTCACTTAGCGATTGAAACACATGTCGAGGTGTTAAAAATAATGGTTTGGTGATAAAACTCCAGTAATATTCAATATTTTCATTTGAAACATTCGATAAATTCGGTGACATGAGATAGGCTTTCAGCTTGCTGTTCTCTCAATTGAAAACGACGTGGCTGATTCGTCTGATCATTATGCTTTAATTAGAGATTTTAGTCGGCAAACTCATTTAAAATCTGTATATTTTTAAAGCATTTACGTACTTTAGTGTTTTCTACTACATATCTACTTTATTTTCGAAATATCAATTTAAAATATTGATCTGAAGACAACACGAAACAAAATCACGACATTAACCTTCAAAGTGGTTCTCTACGTGGAACAAAACCAAAGTTATTTCAAAATGTCTTTATCGCGCGTGTTGCATCGGTGTTAGAAGCCGTCTGATTTTTTTGTCGCGCGATAGTTTCAATTTTGCAATAACTCCTAAAATGATAATTCAAATTATATGGTGTGAAGGCAATTATAAGGTGCATGAAATACGTAAGGTAATTAACGAATTCAATTCGATAGGGATTAATCTTATTGACCCAAATAACTTTTCAATTACATTATTTGTGACCATTATTTTGAACATTGAAGAGAGTATAGCTATCCTTAAAGGATATACATATGCCATCTCGGAATTTTATAAAGATTTTTCAAAGAAGAGCAATGTGTAGTGATTTTTTTTATATCTCAAAAGGGTTAAACAGTTTGATAGGGAGAAATGGAACTTCTGGTGTAAAATGAGTCCATTGAAGACACTGTTCACACTGTTTGTTCTTCATAGACACAATCTTTGTGCAAACATCCATCTCCTACATATGCTATATTAAATTAATCAGTTATTCAACCTGTATAGACATCCCTATTAAATATTGATGTGGAATATTATTACTATAATACTATCAAGTTAAAAATCTATTTTTTCTTTAACCAGCAGTCGCCCCCTACGAATGACAATCTCAAAAGTCAAAATTTGTGCCAGCTAAAGACTAACGAGGTCTTACCTTTTAACGTGTGATTCCTGACACATCCAAAATCCCAATTTCTTATTGATTTTCCCTCAAAATCTTCATGTGTTCATTTATTCTTTTTCATTGTTTCACTTCCGCTGGGCAGCTATAGTGTTCCGTCAACGCCCCAATGGAGAAGGGGTAAGAGAAATAAGTTCAAGTTATTAAACATTGGTTTATTCTAGTTTAGTGATGATCAAACAATAGTGTGTCGTCATCACTCTTCGCCAAAGGTTTTTTTTTCAAATAGATAGAAGGATATTGTCTCTTTTGATAGGTTTGATAGGTCTTTCAATTCTATAATTCATTTCTGAAATCAACTGTCCCTAAATAATTATCAGTTTAATATTATTTTTTAAGTATCTGCAAACAATTGATAAATATCATAATTTCCATACAAATTGTATTCAAAACTCTCTATAAATTCATTCACTGCACTTCCTGACAGTAATAAAATTTTGTTTACATTAATGTCATTGCAAGCACCTTTAAACGAGTAATTTTTTTGGAAAGCAGATTTTTCATCAACCTTTTTTTTCATTTTCCACAATGTAAAAAATATGAAAATTTTAATGGTAAACTTTACACAGGTGTAGAAAGGGCAAACTTTTTAGTTCACCCCGATAAGTTACTGCATAAGTTTAGAATATTTTTCAGAAAAATAATATTGCTGTTCAAAAAGTTTTATTTGTTTTTAGTAACTTATCAGTACACAGTACACAGTACACTTTTGCCAACGTATCACAAGTCGGTCAATTGCGTGAGCATGAAATTAGCGTGTTCGAGATTCGATGAAGTCGACGAAGGTCGTTTTTTGCCTGGTCCTCATTGACGAAAGTTCTACCGGTGACAAAGTAGTGCTTGAAAAGTTGGTAGTCAGTTGGTGGGAGGTCTGGGAGTATATGGTCGGTGAAGCAGAACTTAGACGCTCAAATTCGTTCAATTTTCGAACGGAGATTTGTCATTCGTGCGGACGGGTGTTGTGGATGAGATTTCTTCTGTTGACCAGTGCCGGCTGCGGCTGACGTAATTTTCGGTACGTTTCGTCGATTTCCTGTGATGGTAACCTTGTTTTTTTTGGTGGGTTTTTGCCTTCAGAAACAACGAGGGTGGTACTTCTCAAAAAGTGGAAGATCCATTTTTCATCATACATGAGGATCGTATCCAAAAAAGGTTCTTTTTGGATGCACAAGAGCAAAGAAGAACAAACCTCGAAACGTGGCAGTTTTTGTTGATCGTTCAAGTCGAGGGGCACCCACTTTACGAGCTTTGAGACCATTTCAATACGTTTTAAATTTTATCAAAAACGGCATGATAGTTGACTCCCATTTCTTCCGCTAGCCCAAGCACCGTTCGTGATGGGTCGGTCGGCACCACAATATTGGTATCCAGTTTGTCACCCAAAAAATTAATGAAAAATGTAATCAACGCTACTGGCGGAATTGTGTACTAGGGCATCATATGTCTGGTTCTACCTCATTTCTTATAATGAAATTCGTCACTTCACAGTGAAATTTTCTAAAGGTCTTCAATGAGATGTAAACCATCCTGTTGGCGAATATTTTCATTGATGTTGCACATTCAACTGTCAGGAAGGCAAGTGTGCAATAGACTGTATTTGATTTTTGGTGTATTTAAAGAGATCGTTGATGAATAGAAAAAGGGACGAAGACAATATGTACCCTGGAGATTCTAATGATACCAGAGTGTGAAGAATGGCCTTTCTCACAAACAAACACATTCTGATAAAACCATTATATCGAAGATAAATCATTGAACATTCATGAAAGCCACTGTGAGTGAAATGCCTTGGAAATATTGAAACGAACTATCTCTTTTACCAACGATACGTCTCTGCGTGGGTTCCTAATAAAAACGCTTATTAATATTTAAAAACACAAATAACCATTCATTGCACTTCATTGTAGTATTTTCATTGCACTTTGTAATTATCGGACTTATTTCACTATTTTATTGTGCAACTCTGCATATTTCTTTTTGGCAGGTGAAAAATAGGTGAAAGAATGTTTCCTGTTGATTTTTGCTTTTGGATCATAGTGATCACTTGAGATGTTGGTGAATATCAAATATATAAAAATATGTTGATTTACAGCTTTTCCGCGAGCCTTGATATAACTGACAGTTAAGCATTGGTATAGAGTTATTCGAAAAATATTTTGCCACTTTGTAATCAGTAATAAATAATGTCAACTGCTTCAAAAAAAAAGTTTCTTTTAGATAAAAACGGAAATATAATCCGCTCGAAACAAATACTTCCGAACATTGAACACTGAATTACACAGAAAAAACTTTCATTTCATTCTATCCGGTGAATCAATTCACCCTATACTCATTTGTGGTCGGAAAATCGAAAAATACGATAGCGTAATATGTTGACTAGCAACATTTTGTTTTTGAAAGCCATGTCTTTTGACTAGTTCTCATTCAAAAATCATAATTAGAAATTTCACTCAAGTCTGTACAAAATATACAAGCTGTGTACACTGAATAGGACAAGTCACTCACTAATTGGACTTTCCAGTAGTTTATATTACGCAGTAACTTTTCGGGGTAACTGTTCAGTTTGCCCTTTACTTCACTTCAGCAGATTCTCTATTGATTTATCTTTTATTTTATCAGATTGTGGTAGGTTATAAATCCAAAAAACAGTATAAAATATTGAGTCCTCCACAAGAAAAATGTCGTTTAAAGAATACAACCATATACAATCATTATGAAAGTAACAGTTACAATTCAAAGTCACAGCCAACTAGAAAAATACGTACTGTCTGGAAAAGAAAGTTTTTGGCTTTCTACTACTCCATCTTGATAAAAAAAGTTGGGAATCTTCCAAAGAAAGTAAGGAAGCAATCAAATTTTGAAGAACTAACTCTATACATAAATGTGTAGATCATGCAAAGAAGTAACTTTCAGACACAAACTGAAAGAAAGTCCTCCTGAAACAGCTACTTTCATATAAACATTGAATTACACGAATGAAAAAAATTCTTTCGAAACAAATACTTCTATATGAACACTGAATTATACAGAAGATACTTTTCTCTACTCAGTTTGTATTTCAAACATTCGTTGTGGAATAAAAATCAGATATCATACACATGAGTTCTACTTTAAATGAATGCTAACAAATTGCAATTACATGTTTTCACATTAAACGATGGCAGTCACTAACATAGGATATGAATTTTTCACGTAATTTTTTTATTAAATTGTTTTAAACAAATAGAGAAATGCTGTATTTTTGGAATTTTTTTTGCTGTTTTGTCGTCTAGAGATGATTATAATTAATTTTTTTTATTTTTAATTGCTTGAAATCGATTTTTTTATATTTTGATTGTTTAAATAAATAGTTAATGAATAATTTGCCTTTTAAAAATCATAATTTACACTTCTGAATAGTTTGAAAAAAAATTATTCATTATTCAATTATTTATTAGTTTAACAATTTGATATGAACAAAGATTGACCAACGTTATATTTTTTTCCTGAAGCAGAAAAAAATTATAAAAACATCTTTATATGAAAAAGTAACATAAAAATTATAGATAGATTGATATTAGAAAGTGTTATAATAAATGAAAAAAAATAAGGCATTTTTTTATATATAGCTCTTTTTATAATTTTTTTGCTTCAGAAAAGATATAACGTTGGTCAATATTTGTTTATAAGAAACTGTTAAACTAATAAACAATTGAAATAATGAATAAAAAATTTTTTCCGGCAAACTATTTAAAGTGGTAAATTATGATTTTTAAAAGTAGAATTATTTTTTAACTAATTATTTAAACATTCGAAATATAAAAAAATCGATTTTAAACAGTTAAAAATCAAAATTAGGGTAAAAATAATTTTTATAAATCATAATTATCTCTAGACAACAAAATTGCGAAAAAAAAGTTTCAGACATATTGAATTTCTTTATGTGATAAACAAATTACGTAAACAATTCATATCCTATGTTGATAACTGCCATTGTTTAATGTGAAAACAGACATAGCTAAATATCAATTAAAAAAAATATATTTTCAACAATTTTTAGATATTTCATTTTACACTAGTTATAAAAAATCATAATTAACAAATTAATAAATTTTTATGAACTTTCATCGCAGGAATGTCAGCATATCGGTTGGCTCATGCCATGCATGCTGAGGCAGCAAAGTTCGTTCCAAAATTACTCAATTTTGATCAAAAAAAGCGTCGCAGGAATTGTTGAATGATGTCAACGGCGATCCAGGTTTGCTTAAAAGGGTCATAACTGGTGACGAATCATGGGTATATGGCACAAGGTGGTACGGTTAATAAAGAGATTTATCATGGAGTTATACGCCGCTCGCGAGAAGCAATATGATCTTGTCGAAAAACAATTAACGGCTTTTGCTTCGCAACGATACACTTGCTCTCTCGTCATTTTTTGTTCAAAAACAAAACCGTAATCATGTATCAGCCACCATATTCACCAGATTTAGCTCCCTGCGAATTTTTCTCGTCCCCAAGATTGAAGAGCCCATGGAAGGACGGCGTTTTATGATGATTGAGGAAATAAAAACCGAATCGCTAAAAGAGCTCAAGGACATACCAAAAAGTGCATATGAGAACTGTTTCGAGGATTAGAAAAAATGTTGGCACGAGTGGTTTATATCTGAGGGGGGCTACTTTAAAGAAGACAAAACAGAAATTGATGAGTGATAAAAATAAAAATTCACTTTGAACAGATATAGTACTTTCAAAATTAATCCTAGAAAACATTTTCCTTGAGATTAACAGTTGTAAAAGTTTGTAAAAGAGTTCATAAGCGATATTGTACATCATAATTCACAATACTAATAGTAAAATACATTGCTACTTTTCAAGGAAGGCCTTTTGTAATGACCGAAACAATTATAGAACTTCTCTTATTGTTCAATATCTTATACAGGGTGATTCAAAAGTACTTTGACAAACTTCAGGAGGTGATTCCTCACAATATTCTAATATGATTTGTCTAAATAAATAAATGTCCGGAAACGCTTCGTTTCCAAGATACAGGATGTTGAAATTTTATTTTTATTTTCGTTTTTTTCAAATAACTTTTGAAATACTG
>WOGP01008440.1:0-11221 GCA_015342065.1 Leptinotarsa undecemlineata
TAACAAGAAATGAAAATAAAAAATTAAAAGATTCCAAGTCAAGTTACTTCAACATCGTCTTCGGGTGATAACTGGACTTATTCCTTCGAGATTTGACTATTTATAGGTCATTCGAGTGCTTTCACCTATCCCCTCTTGCCTCTTTCAGCTTCATCGGTTTTAGCGTGAGCTGACCATTTGGCTGGAGTTGGTCGTGTTTCGCTTGATTATAGGTTTCCATATGTTACGTATCTCTACGCTAGTTTGACTAAATGCGTTGTTGGACAACATATATGTGGCTCCTTTGAATTTTCTCCTGAACCAGTGTTCCTTGTTGTGGATTATTTTAGCTTGAGATCACTTGATATTATGTTGATTATTCCAAACATGCTCTGCTATTCTTGATTTGCTGGTTTCTCCTCGCTGTGTGTGTTTCTTGTGCTCGACAATGCGAACTTTCAATGGCCTCTAAGTTTCACTGATGTATGATTCTCCGCACTCGTAGGGTATCTGGTAAATGCAACTCTTGGAGTAGCAGTCCACGTTTCGTGGCCTGATTTTTGGCTGCTGCTACAAATATTGAGTGTTTCCAGATCTAAAATAGGTTCTAATGTTATATTTGGACCCAATTCTTCTTATCCTTTCCAAAAATCCTCTGATATAGGGGAGTACAAGTACTGGTTGTGGGGGCTTCTCTTCCTTGTGGAGCTCTTGCTGTCTTCTAGCTAAAGTCTCTTCCACTATCACTTTGGAATAACCATTCCGTTGAAGGTCAATTTTGATGATGCCTTGTTCCTTTTCGAGACCTTTCTTTGTATTACAGTGCTGAAAAGCACAGTCTATTGAGTCTTGATGATTCATTTCAAATCGATTGATGGTGGTTGGATTCCTGGTTCAGATAATGTGAGTACAGATGATTTCCATTCAGTGTCGGTCCTCTTCACTAATACGTCTAAAAATGGCAATTTTGGAAGTAATGGAAAGACTTACGTTGTTAATATGGTTCAGGAAGTATATTTGGTAGTGTCCAGGATTCTAGAAAAAAGATGGAAAAGCGGAGAGAAAAACAATTTTTCACCAAAAATTCTAATTACTGAAATACAAAGTCATGAAGGGCGAACGGTAACCGTATATAGACACCTTCAAAAAATCATCACATTTTCTGTAACATCCTATGCAATTCTTGACTTCAGGAACTGATAACTTTTTCTCCATTCAGTTTTTTCTCGAAATCGTTTGGCTGACATTCATTGTAGAATCTAAAGAAATGAAATTTAAACGTTCAAGCCAATCTCGAATATACCTTCATAGTTGAATGGACTGACGTCTATCCGAAAACAACTACTCCTCGGGCTAATATCACAAAGAGTGTTGGATTGTATCCGACAGGCGTCAGTGCAGGAATCTTCACAGAAAATGTCCTGCATATGCAAATGGCAATACAACTGAAAGTGTCAGCGCTAGTCCGGGGATAGTCTGATTCACAAGTATCGATTTATCGAAAACCTGGGTTGTAAAACCAAAAATTATGATCTAGGTGTCAGAATGGCATCTAAAGACTTCATGAAACTTTTGAATGAGATTGCGCAAGAACTGAAGAATTTACAAACAATGTGAAGTAAGAAAAGTGATTTGGGTTTTGAAAATATGCTGTGTGTTGAAAAAAATGGTAAATTTTTATTTTTTTCCAAAAATAATCATTTATTCATCAATTTCTATTTGGTCTCCCTGTGTTAGCGTTTCTTTCAATCCTCGAAACAGTTTTATTTATTCATTTATTCGATGGCAAAGCCAATTTACAAAAACATATTCAACAAAGTGTGAAGAACTATAAAGTATTTTTGAATGCTCATGTCTGATGTCTACATTACAATTTACTATTTTACAAAACATTTAGCTAAGTGTTAATAAAAAATATTAATGAATCCTTGTGACCAGTGACTAAAAGATGAAACAATTCTACGTCCGATACAAACAAGTTGAACATCAGTGGTCCCATATGGGGTCCCTGCGGTATCCCTGCTGATGCACTTTTTGGTATGTCATTGAGCTCTCTCAGCGATTCTGTTTTTTTCTCCTCAATCATCGAAAGACGCCGTTCCTTTTTTGGGTTTCTTAATTTTTGGGCACAGGATTGAGTCGCAGAGGGGCAAATCTAGTGAACACGGTGGCTAAGGCATGATACCGGTGTTGTTGTTATGTTATGAATAAGCAATGACAACCAAGCAGGTGAATTATCGTGATGCATAGGCCATGAATAGTTTTTCCACAATACCGGACGTTTTCTTGCTATTGCTACTGGCAAGCAACGCATACGTTCAAGATGAGCCCCCTTATTGAACTCACTACCATGTGGTGAGAACTGCTGATGCACTGCAACACGCTAAACGATGAAAACAGTGAGAAAAACCTCGAAATTTGATCGAACTTGATCTTGATCTTGACTCTCCTGCTCTCTTCCATTGGGATGATTGGACTTTGGTTTCGATGTCACAACCATATACCCACGATTCGTCACCAAGTATGACACTTTTATGCAAATCTGGATCTTCGTTGACGTGATTGAACAATTCCTGAGCTATACTCATGCGACTGTCAAATATGGAAAATATTCATGAAATAATTCAAATTCATTCAAGCAAATAAATGAATCAAAAGATGTTTCAACCTCAACTTCAATATTCTAAAACAAAAACACTCATTACTCACAATTCCTTCTTTTAATATTCCAAGTTCATGGACATTGAGGTTGATACGATTACAGAATATAGAAATATAAAAAAATTGAAACTTTACAACAAATTACCAGTACTTGTTAGACATTCAGCTAGTAGCAATAAATTAAAATAAACATCAAAAATATACTTATAGATCCAGAACTGTGACTGAATGTGTGAACTGAATTGCGTGAGACGTCATTTTATTACATGTTGTAATTATTTTTTTACAGAAATAATTGTAGCATTTCCTGAAATAAACATTATTATTATTATAAATTGATGTAGGCGCAATTTTCTTCTTCCACGCAAGAGTTGTATCGAAGAAAACCTCGTCTCAAAACTTCGTTAAGAGTTTCTTGCTCCTTTCGCCCACTCTATTTCTCAATCTGGGCCATGGAACATAAACTCTCTTCAGAACTGACGCTGAAGACATTAAATGTATTATTAATTATTCAATTACACATACACACATTCCCTGAGCGCCGGCATATGACGGATGTTTGAGCAGCCATTACGAAAGTTTGAGAAACTTTCGTCCCATCTCCTGACACATTGCAAAAGCTGAGAGTGGTTTCTACATTTTGTTGCATATCTCTCGAGGCTGATGCTCATTGTTAATGGACAATATACTGTTTGCGGTATACCTAGATGTGTACCTGCACACATTTATATCGTAGAAGTGCATTGTTCTGTAGTGAAACTGGGTCAGTCGATTTGTTACGTATCTTCGTATTGACACATCGAAGGATGGTCTTTGTTGTCGACTTTATGTAGGAGACAATCGTGATGAGACAGATCGATGAGTTTCTAGGTGATTTTTAGAAGGGGAACAATTCTGGAAGCCCAGCAAGTTCATTGCAGAAACCTTAGTTTCAGACTGAGTGCTGGAAGAAAGAGTTTGTACTTTTTCATTTAACAAATAACAAATTTTCATGTTGAATCGTTTCATTGAAAATAAAGATAATAATGATGTACTGAAAATTGAAAAATAATTGGGACGGTCCTAGGTAGCAGTCATCACATCACATCTACGGTATCGATTAGATGAAAAAATAAAGAATCGTTAGGCGTAGCGTAACATAAGCAAATATGTAAATACGACGATTTCATCATTTTCATATGTGATCAATATCGTAGATTGCTGAGGAGAGGGGTTACCTGTTACCTGTTACCTGAACTCAAGAATTATTTTTTTAGTTTTTAGTACATTATCTACATCATAATTTTTTTTCAATAAAACCATTTACCATAAATATTTATTTTACTTATTCGATTTTCAAGTTTTCAGTTTTTAATTTTTTTACTCAATTCTTCTCACTCTGTTTATTTCATTCATTTGATGCCTCAGTATTACGAAGTGATATGTAATCCGCCATTTTGTAGCTGCGACCATATTGAATTTCCATCTTCATCAATATGTACTACTATTAATAAGCAGTGGGAAAGAAATTGAAGGGGTTATATTTTTAGGAGGGATTGATTTTTGGGAAAGAAAGATTTTGGCTTTCTACTACTCCATTTTGATACAATGAAAGGATAAGGGTTACACTTCCTTCTCCTATGGGTTTTTCATGTGAGGAACATGACATAAGTTACTGGTCCTGGTGTTATGTCGACTTGAAGAAATATCGATTGGTATATTATTCAACATATAAAGACTACACTAAAAAAGTATATTTATCCCATGGGAAAAATTGAAGTTCACCGTATAGTTTCTCAGATAAATATGTACTAGGTTCACGCAGAATAACTTTGGAAAATTGATTTGAAGGTTTTCTAATGGTTGAATATGGGCAAGTATCGCGTGGTTCAAATGAGGTGCTACTAGACTTTAATAATATGATGTTATTCAATTCTAAATTCCAAGAAGTTCTTCGTTTTGTAGAAAATATGGAGTGTCGACCTTAACTCTTCACAAGATATTCTACGTGAGAAGCCCATTTTAGATGGCTTCAATTATAATTCCCAGATTTCAAGCATCTTTTTGAACCAATGTGTGTTACTATACCATTGTCTCCTATATTTATAGTGAATCAATAACTTATATGATTCAATATCATATGAAGAGAATGGTACAAAAAATGGTTTTGTTTTCAAATTTACTGTGAGTGATTTTTCAGGCAAGTACTGATTTTAAAGAAATTTGTTTCCACTGTGATTTTCAAATTCTTCTAAGTATCACTTTTGTCGTACAAAACAGTATCATTTGCGAATGTTATAACTTCCCATGTGGTATTGATTGGAAATAGGTTATTTATTAATGATGAAAAGTAATGGGCCTAACACACTACCTTGTGGTACATTATGAATAGGTGTTCTTAGGGTGCTTGAACAATTATTTAAATTCATTAATTGCGTACGTTGCTGGAGGTGAATTTCGAATAGTTGCAGTTGCAAATCTCTTGTTCTAACATCTCCATGAATCATCTAATATCAGCCTTCTCTCATCACCATATAATTGTTTGTTCCACTGAAGACTTTTTTTTACATCTATATTTATTTCGCTATATACGTTCATTATTCTCTGTTTACCAGTATTTTCCTTCACTATCATTCGGTCAGAACTACAGTAATTTATTTTTCTCAGATTGTGGCGGGTATATTCAACCCTCCACCGCAACCCGCAAGGGTTTATTGTGGCTCACACTTATTCACACACGACCAAATAAAATCAGCTTCTTAACGAAGCCCATAAGTTGATATGGTGAGTGGTCTTTCGGGTCAGATGGTAAGAGTACGGCCCTGCCGAACACTATAAACCTGATTCGGTCCTTAGTGGGGCAGACGCGGAGTATGTGCTCTGCTGTTTCATCATTTTCCAAACAGAGGCGAGACACACTGTCTTTCGACAGTCCGAGTCTCTGCATATGATGATTCAAGTGAAAGTGACCTGTAAGAAGGCCTGTTAGGCATCGTAGTTCATCCCTACTGTAGTCCAACTACTGTTTGGTAGCAAGCTTCGAAGGGTCAATAAACGCCTTGGAGTGAGCCAATTCTGGAAGATTCTGCCAGAAGTTGATAAATTTTCTTGCCAGTGTGGCAGGAAAAAATAATAATAATATCCCCCGACAACAGGGAGGACGTGGACTTTTGAGTGTATACATGACAGAATGGTACTGGATACAGCCTGTGAAGACGTCAGGAGTTCGGATCTCCTTCTCTGTATGGCCCGTGACCATGAGAGAGAAGGAATTGGAGCATTTTTCCTTAGGGCAGCTGCCCAAGCAGCTGATGAACTTGGTATAGTTTTCGACTTTGAAAGTGGTGACCACAACTCTTTCACCGAGTTGGAACACGTTCAGCACAAAGCTCAGATAAAAGCCGCAGAGATCCCCTTATTTTTGCGAAGACACAAGGATGAGGCAATGCATGGGGTCTTCTTCAATAACATTGGAGACCTTGGCTTATCAAAGCGCCTGACGTTCGCTTTTCTCATGTCGAGTGGGCTGAAGTCAGAAACTGAGAGGTTCATCATGGCTTGCCAGGATGGTGTCTTCAACACTTCAGTCTACCGCAGTAGCGTGATGAGTATACAGATTCTTGACACAAGGTGCGGAGCCTGCCGCGAGGCGCCCGACACGCTAAAGCATTTGCTATCAGCATGTCCAGCATATGCGGTCTCTGCCTATATCAATCGACATAACGCGGCCTTGAGAGTGCTATATTACCCTTTACGGCACGTTTACAGTATTGACGAGACACCGGAGTCGCCCTACGCTCCGGGGGATATTGAATCCGTTGTGGGGAACGAGAAGTTTCGAAGTTATTAAAACTATTCGTTCACCACCCTCAGGCTCATATAGGCTAATGAGCCTTCTCGACCACTAGACCAAATGATATTTGTCGTGGAGTTTTCATCTCCTGGCGAGACGAATATCGTCGAAAAAGAGAAGGAAAAACGGAAAAATATCGAAATTTTCTTTTCGAACCCTTCGAACTTCGATCTATCCAGATCACTCTGTCAAGATGGTTGTTCTGATTATTGGAGTCCTCTGTACTCTCGAATCTTGAAATCATACCGGCTTACCGCACTAAGGCAGAAATCTTAGCCGCACAGGTGCAGAAGGGTGTCATTCTTGACTGACTGCGCTTGCTCAGGGCACATGATTCTCGGACCCAATGATCACTTACCCCACTGTGTGGGGGAGTGGTCATTGGTTGATTTTGTGGCGTCCTCTCGAATGTATCGGGGCTTCGGGGGATAGGGCCTGACCAGCGCACATTACGATGAAAAAATAATAATAATAATAATAATAATAATAATAATAATTCTTTATTTTATCATTTCAATGCATAAAGGTTACATAAATGATAGAAAACTTCAATATTTCAGTTACATCATTACATTGAGCAAGGACATGTCAACAATGCAAATTTACATGTACAAGTATATTTAAAAAACATCCATTATATAGCTTAAAAATGAATGAAAAATTATTATCATAAAAAGAAATCGTCTATGGAACAACACTTACTGAGTAGGATTTTTTTCAGTTTTGATTTAAAAATATGAATATTGGGGGATGATTTTATATAATCATTAAGAATATTATAGAGCTTACAACCAATACAATAAAATTTTCTTTGATACAGAGATGTGCGAAGAAAATCAGGCTGCAAGAAATTTCTATGACGGGTGTTATAGCAATGAATTGCTAACTTATTTTTATTCTCATAGATATAACTGCAAGCTTCCACTATATATGAACTGTGAACTGTTAATACATTAAGACGACAACTGGTTCTCATATCAATACTTTCCATAATTCGAATTGCGTATTTTTGAAAAAAACAAGATCCGATTCATACCGGCACTGCTTTCCCAATTCAGTATACCATATGTTTCCGCCATATTGAGAATATATTGCCATTGTTAATTTTTCATATTTCCTAGAGATTGACATTACTATTACTGCTATTTGTGATGCCTATCTCTCAGGTCCTACGCTTTGATAGATTGAAAGTAGTTTTTTTGCATAGTTGAGATTGAAAAAGATGAAGAAAGGAAGTTTTCATTTCGTGACCAGAATAGAACAGACTAACAGTGAACATTTTCTTACGTTATTTAATTAATAATTAATAACTCAACTCGTATTTCCCTTCCCAAGCCAAATTTCTCGTTTCCTTGGAGTGTAAAACCAGAGGTGAGTGACAAAATCGTTAACAGGACTAATTTTCTATAAAATCCATTTTATTCACACCCCCATACTTCATGCGGGAGTGAAAATGTGAAAGAGTGCAAGAAATTTTTCTGCAGTGGTCTTTCATATACTTTATGCTGTAGCAACTGCTTCTCAGTTTATCAAACAATAGTTCTATATGACTTGCCCATTGCATATGTTTGTCGAAAATTACTCCCAGAAGTTTCACTTCATCACTACAACATATTTGTTTTTCTGTATTTTTGAATAACACAGGTGATCTTTGTTTGGAGCGCCAAAAAATACTGTGACTGTTTTGTTGTCATTCAGTAACAGGCAATTCTTTTTAGACCAATTAATGATATTTTAATATATCTTCTCAGTTTTACTCAGTAGCATGTCTATGATTTTTTCAAAAACTAGAAAATTGATATCGTCTGCATAACGCACTATTTTTATTTCGTGGATATTTTCCATCAAATGGATTATATCATTTGAAAATATATTGAATAATAAAGGTTCCAATACAGATCTTTGAGGTTCATCTCGATTCATTTCTCGGTAACTACTCAGAACTTCATTCAATCTAACAACCTGCCTTCTGTCATTTAAATATAATTCAAATAATTTCAGCGGTATCCCCTGAACTCCATACGATTCTAACTTACTACTTAAAAGCCTATGATTGACTAAGCCGAAAGCTCTTGAAAAGTGAATCAAAAGACCCAGAGCATATTTTCCCTTATCAAGATTGTCTACAAGACATTTTTGAAAATTACACATAGTAGATTAGATTATGTGCTCATATCCTCTGAATCCATCTTGATTTCTGGATTCAGACCAGAGACAATCTGTTAAGTCTTCTTATTGAGGAGAGGCAATTTGCTACCAATTTAGACGTTGCTCGGTAGGAGACAAGAGCTTCCAACGCCGCTTGACTGTCCAAGAAAAATTTTATTGACCTGTGTATGTGGTTGGATTCTTCCAATATTTCCGGACACAATTCGATAGCGTAAATTTCCGCTATCGCAGTCGCATAGGGTCCTAGGTAGGTTGATATCTCTCTCCTGGATCTGCGACTGAAAACAACTGCTAGATTCAGGGAGTTTTGTATTCTCTGAATTTTGGCGAATGAAAAGATGTTTAAATATTTGGTGAAAACTCCGTAGTTTTTGGCGGTTAAACTTGGAGCGATATTTTACAACCTCGACACGAGTTTCGATAATCAAGTGATCATTTTCAAGAGGGAGATCAAACTCAACATACTTACAATGTTATCCTTATTTATACCATAGATACCTCTTATAGGTACCTGCGTCGTAAGTGTCTTGAATTAATTTCACATTATTGCCTCATCTACTAGTCTTAAATGAATTTTACAATATGTGCCCTTATGTAATAGTCAGCTAAATCTAATAATCAAAATAATATTTCAACAAGCTATTTAGTATACTATTAGGTATTGGTCCACCATCGTTATTCATAATATTATTATGTTTACTTATTTCTACACTGTGATAGGCAACTAGATGCCTGTTGTTGTTAACTTGTCCAACTAATCTCAATGAGCTGAAGTCAATGGAATGGTTTTGTTGCAAAATATGATAGGCGACTGCTGTTTTTTCAGGTCTTCCATATTTGAAGTACGATTAGTGTTCCTTATATCTTATCTCAATAAATCTTTTTGTCTGTCCATAATATTTTGCATCGCAGCATTTAATTTCGTAAATTCCAGACTTTCCGAATTCTCGACTTTGTCTTTTGACCTTCCTAAAAGGCTCTATAGTGTATGACTTGTTTCAAAAACCCCTTTCATACCTAGTTCATTGCAAATCTTTCCGAAGTTTTTCGTTATTGGTGATATGGAACTGAGAGATATATTTGTATATATTTATTGAGATCTATCATTTTGCTTCTAGTAATGTCTAGTCGACCTGATAAAATTATTGGTCATTGAGTAAGTATCCATTTTCGTAAAGCACTGAGTAGGTAGAATTTTGTTAGTGGGAACATTTAGATTATGTAAACTGTTTAGTAAACGTCTAATAAATGTGTTGCTTGAATATATTTTCTTTCGGTATCAGCGACGTTGTTTACTTAGATCATTCGAAACAATGCACATTAGTGTCTTCTAAATGATTGTTTTCATTTCAGAACATGTTGTCCTCAAGCAAATCCCCTCATATGGAGATAACGAAACCAATTCCGTGTTCGAGGCTCTTTTTCATGCATTCTCGCCTACTGTGAAGAGAACAACAACGGGAAAGCTAACGTCGAAATTCATTTGCCACCATCTCGAATTTGTTTGTTTGAAGCGCTTCCTTGATGTGCGCGCTTTAGGTCGTATCCATTGTTATGCAAAGTGTCGCATGAAATGTTGTTCGCGCTTTTTATGGCAAAGCAATTCTTTATTCTGTGACGTGAAGGAAATTCCTTCTCTTTTGCATTTATTTGTTGTCTTCTATTCCGTTTTTGGATGGAAATGTCACAGACAGAAGCGTTGGGGATGGTGTAGATATTCCGCGAGATTGAATATTATTCAATCAGTTTTTGGTGTGAACTAGGTGACTTTATACAGGGTGGTCCACCACATTCGCCTCGGTATTTCCACGAGAAATTAAGAGAGTCAGGGAAAAACTTGCAGCACAAGTATATGTGGGTCCATGAGAAGCATATTCCAAAATTAATTTTGAATATACAAGGTGACTCCCAAAAAAGTTACATACCAAAGTTATATTTTTTCTTATGGACACCTTATATTTTTTTTATATTTTCAGATACTATAGACAAAACAAAGGTGAGTTACAATTATATTTACCATACTTAAAACTGAACGTTTCTGAGAAATTTCCAGAAATTTAAAAATACAGACCATAATTCAAAACTTGTTTTCACCCTGTAACGTGTAACGAGCTGCTCATGATTAGATGTACTGCTTAGCACAAAGATTATAGTTAACTACCATATCAAATTTTTAACGCAATATTAGTCCGAGTGGCGAAAAAAATTTCCTCAAAATTTGGACACACATTTGATTGAATAACTTCTCAAAGTTGAATGGAGCACCATATATTTAGTGGAGTAATTTGACACAGGAGTAAATTCCCTTCAAAACTATATTAGGGTTCCCTATACCTATCTCTCCTGCTATTTACATAAAAGGCGTTTTTATATTTTACTCATAAGTAATTTTTTCATCTTAAAAATGGATTACCCTGCATTGTAACGAAATGCCAAAAAAGTGTTTTATACATCTTTTCATTGAAGAATACGTAAATTCGCTAGAAGCACAAGTTTAAATTTTTTAAAATAAGGTGTATCTAAAGTAAAATGCAGGCAAATGTAACTAAAATTTATTGCCATGTCTGAAATATTAAAAGG
>WOGP01008441.1:0-11219 GCA_015342065.1 Leptinotarsa undecemlineata
GAATCTGTATTGATTCATTAGGGATTGATGATTTTTGCTAATCATTACGAGGTGAGTAAAGTAAAATTTTCATAATATATCTCGAAATGATAAGTATATGTTCATTTTAGCGCATTGTCATTCAGTAAATGATGTTTTGTTATCTTTGGCTGGTAGAGGGGAAATCCAACATAAGATGTCGGTTTCATCAAGAAGTACGACATTCGTTCGGAGTAGTGATGATGATTTACCCTCAACTTCCAATGTGGTGGATAATGATAATCAAATAGAGTGTTTCATACCAAACGAACGTATTTCATTTGGGGGAATATTTGATGAGGAAGATCATTTGCCATTAATTGAATTAGTGAATGCACATTTAATGCCAGTTTCAATTCCACCAGCTAATCCAATTTCTGATGAAAATTGTAAGAGTGATGATGATGTGCTTGTATTCACAGATTTGTCAAATGTGATATTCAATGAAGCTGAATGCCATTAGCATGACAAGAGAGAAAATACATTTTTGAAAGTAAACCACTCGTGTACAATTATCAATGACGAATTAATGCATCATCGATTGATATAATATCCGATGTAGGTATTCAGAAAGTTCCATCTGAAGAGAACGTAGTCGATCATATTGCCGATGAGACGTCATTTATGATACCCGATGAAACAAATGGAAACTCGACAGAAAATCAAACGAGAACCTCAGATGACAAAGATTATACGAAGGCAGGTAACCCAAGAGAAAGTGGGGAGATCCGAAGGATAAAATCGAAAAAAAATGAGGATTAAAAAAGAAAACATTATTAAAAAGGCTGTGATATTAAAAGTTGCATTGAAGCATGTTTTAAGTAAAATTAATGAGAATCATAGAATCGTGATAAACTCAAATTTCTGGAATTTGACTGATGAACAGAGAAAAGCTTTCATCCTCAGTACATGCACCCGGCTTGTTCTAAAACGTCGAACAACTGAAGATAATAGAAAGCATTGTTGTGCTTGAGGGTGTATTTCATAAATTTATATTTTTGAATATTCAATGGAGGCTTGTTTAGAAAATAGACGAAGAGCTAGATTACTCTCTTGAGGAGCACCACTAGTTGTGGTGTCTGTTCAAAAAATAAGGTGAATTTCATTTTTCTCAAAAAATATTTATTTATTCAATTTCGTCTCTTCTAGGCTCTTCCATTGGGAAGATTGGATTTAAGCAAATCTGGATCGCCGTTAACAAAATTCTACAATTCCTGAGTGATGATCATGTGATTTTTCTTATAGTGATTCGAATATTCTCCATTAAAATTTTCATTACCTTCTCAACGTTTTCATCCCTTGTTGACGTGCTGGGGCGGTCAGGACGAACTTTTTAATTGGTTTCAATAAGGAATTTGTTGCCATTACCAATAATGATATTGAATATTTGAATAAACTAGTGAATTTCCTATTTTGAATAAAATTCATAGGAGTTTTTTTCTCATTAATGTTTCAATTTGTTTTCTCCATGATAAATTTTCATCTAGTAGACCAGCAAAGTCCGCACTAGGAACCTTTCGATATCTTCATTTTCCATGTTATATAAATTTCATAAAAGAATGTCTTTTTATTCTTTATAACAGCAGAAAGGGGCATACTTTCAATTTATGAATAGAATTGATATCGAGTAAAATATTTTTAGTTGGTTGGTTAGTTGGTTATGTTCAAATCATTGTCTTCAACATCGTTAGTGTCATCTAATGAATAAAAATATTAGAACACAAAAGAAAAATCCAACTTATATGAAAAATTTAATGAAAACATCTTTTGCATACCTATTACAATAATGTAACAATATAAAATGTTTGTAAATGAAAAATGCATTAAATAATTGGAAGGAATGATGCATGCCTATTGTTAACCTATGAACTGCTTCTACTATATTTCCCCCATATGTGTAACATGAACACTGATGCAATGAATAATAGAGACATTACAAGGACAGGAACTGGTCCCCTGTAAATAAAAAATATATATCAATGGATTTAAATTATTTGAAATAATGTTTAGGTAGAGTTATTGGGAAGAAACAAAATGTTTTAGAGAAAGTTTCTTTGTGAGCCTTGAAAATAAATATTTGAATATAAGATTTTCAGTGTAAAAGTCAATATTTCTTGTCATTTTTGGATATTTACACCTCTACAATCTGAAAAATAAATGAATCTGAATCAATAGAGAAACTGATTCATTGTGAACTGTAAAACTGTAAAAAGTTATTCTATAACCACTGAGTTTATAAATTTAATTTTTACCAATACATTATTCAATTTGAAGGTAAAATTTGTGGATACGGCAATTTCTACTCAACTTTTCAGCTTGTCTTCATTACACTATTGGAGAATCTATCTTAATTTTTATTGTTTATTTTACAGATTGTGGAAAGTTAAGTACTCCAAAAACAGTAGGCAACATAAATTAATAATTTTTAGAACCTAATGTGAATTTGAAAATACATAAAAGTCGCCCCGGAGTGCCAATTAATTTTTATTATTGTTTTCATTTTTATCGTTTTTATAATTTGGCTACTGAACTATGAATCAACTCATTACCTAATATAATATTATTTTTCATCGACCTTTTTTGGGTATTTGTTACCTTTCACAATCTTTACGTTTCGGAGGCCTCCGTCTTCAGAAATGGACAAAAAAATTCTAAGATATTTGCAGTCATTCCTTTTGATTATATACTTCTTTGACAGATGTTGAAGATGTCTTCGACAGACATCAAATAAATTAAGAAATAAATAATCAAAAGGAACAACTGCAAATATCTTTGAATTTTTTGTCCATTTCGACAGATGTTGAAGAAGTTAAGAAATAAATAATCTAAAGGAGATACTGCAAAAATATCTTATAATTTTTTTGTCCTTTTCTGGATACAGAAGCAGATTTTGGCCTTTGTAATTTTTTTGTCCTTTTCTGGATATAGAAGCAGATTTTGGCCTTTGAAACGTAAATATTGTGGAAGGTAACAAATACCCAAAAAAAAAAGGTCAATGAAAAACTGATTTTTCTCCACAAAAAATGACTTTCGTTGAATATAATATTATTGTTAAATGTACAACACATTGTTATATATACAGAAATTTGAAGTTTTTAGAAAGTTTATATCTAGTGAATATCCTTTATAAAAATTTTGAATTTCAAATGCAAGAAAATATGTAATTTGTTGTAGTTCTATAGTATTTAATAAAGGAATATGGTTCAATTCCTTTAAACCTTTTTTATATAAAGTTGATATTTTCTTGAGAACTGATTATAAGACGTGTTTCTGCATCAAGAATCAAATATTTATTTCCAATCAATTTCTCCTCAGCCCATATGCATTCCAAGTTTCTTAATTTAATTCCAGGAGGAGGGTAATAATTTATTATTATTCATGTACAAATAAATCAAAGATAATTGTTCTGTTTTTCTGTTGGAAAATTGGAGGTATATATTGAAAAATATAAATTTATATAGCAAATTTGCATACTCTTAAATTTGAAGTTATATTTAGAATAGGTGCCCCTCTGTATTCATTACAATAGAATGAATAAAAATATATAAAAATACAACTTCTCTGCATATCTAACAAACACAACATATGGAAATCGAAATACACTCACACTTTGATTCCTGGGGAGTCATCAGTGTAGAATCTCCACATACCACCGGTTCCAGCCCCCGTGTTTCTTCTAGCAGTGGTCGTGGTGGTAGTTTTTCTCTGCCTCACAGTGCCTCCTGTAGAAGATCTCGGTGCCACAGCCTTAGAAGGAGATCTTCCTCCTGAGCCTACATTTGTTGAGCTTGGAGAAGCAGGCTAATCAAAAAAAATTGTAAAGATGAGTAAAGGTCGCCGAACTGTTGAAATAACTTACCATTTTGTCAAATTATATTCGGAAAATTTCACTCTCAATAGAAAAACTCAAGTATACCTGCTCCAGCAGAATGACAAACATCCAACTACAGTACTTTCATATAACTCATTGAATGAAATCTTATGACACGATTTACACGTAGACAAACGTAAGTCTGCCGTTTTGCAACGTGGTAAAAAGTACTTCACATGCCATGTTGCCAGTTCAGCAATTCAAGCAGTCTCTTATAATCAAGTCTGTTATTATAATGATGAAAATAATAACATACCTTTGAACAATCATGAATAACGAGCAAAAACTGGTATTTCATCCTTTATTATCGATATCAAACTAAAAAATGTATCAACTGATTATTAGTTATCGTAATCCTTTCTCAGTAAATGATGACGTTGTTTTGAATTGTTTGTGATGACCTCAGTATTTTTATTATTGTGAGGTAATAACTCTTTATTGAATTGAAATCAAGTGTATGGAATTATTACATCAGTCAATTTTCTTGCTTAACATTCATGACCCTAATTAACGATAACTAAACATTTTATTATAATTTTATTATTTCCTTTCTTTCAATAGACCTGAATTTGTATTTTGAAGTAGTCCAGATCAATTTTTTTGAGACATGAGCTTTTTCACTCTTTTTTTTTTCTCATCTACATTCAAAAAATGTGAAAGGAAACGACCCGAGTAAGGAAGAGAGCAATTGAATTCAAAATAAACTGTTTACAAAACGATATGCAGATCATATAATGAAAGTTTCAATCAGATACGAACTGATAAAAAAGTCCGTTGATTCACCTGATTGAGAATGAATTGAGGGGAAAAACCCATTGAAATTATTTGAAAAAAATCCTATTTGGTAGCTTCAGAAAGTGAATATGAAAATTAATTGAACACGAGCTTGAACGGTTTTCATTCAGACGAAATGTTTTGAGTATCATTTGAAGGCATATTGTTCTTCAATGGATGTGTGGAAGTATTCAAAAAATATCCAAAAAATTAGTTCAATTTTTTTGAACGCACCCAATGATGTCATTCATTAACCTTGAAAAAAATATTCAGTGTTTATGTTGTCTTCAATGAAAAGAAGAAGAATACAGTAAAACTGTCAAAGTTTTTGTTTATAGTTTTATTGACAAGTTGACAAGTGTATTCTTTGACACGACGAATGATTGACATTAATATTTTTGTAAATGATGTATTTTTTATCAAAATTTTGTCGAATATGCGTTCAGACAGATGTAAAACTAACAGATCTCAGCACTGTGGATTACGACAAGGTGAAATTGAGCGATAAACTGGAATATTGTACAAAAATGGTAAACTTAGAAAACATTCCATAACTCCTGATTTATTGATTTTTCTGTCTCAGGTTGTCACAAGGGAAAGTTTCTCGAGCGAAATATGTTTACAGTGCATAACTAAGTTGAGAGTCTCCTATCAGTTCTTGACTATGTGTAAAAAATCCACTAAAACTCTACAGGGCTATTTGAGGGCATTAGTATCAAAAGACGAGGAAAAATTAATTCCATCTTTCGTAAACACTGAGCTAAGTGTAATTGTGGAACCTATTTCAGACAATGGATTGTATATTCCGGATAGCTGTGAAAATGAATACACCACAATAAGAGAAAGTAGAGAGAAACGCAGAAGAATAACCAAGGAACAGCGATGTTCACTACTGAAACAGTTACTGACACCTGCAGAAAACAATAAACATGAAAGAGATAAGTTTCTGTACCTCAGACAAAGGTATTCTGATAATAGACCAAAGGACACTTGCCGCGGTGGTCTGAAAAATATTATTAATTTTACCAAAAATTACGAGTTTGGAGTGAATCTAGATAAAAATTCGAATTATGAAATGACTCCCTTAGAGAAGCTGCGAGCTTTCTCTAATGAATTTTTCAGGAATGATTTCACCGAGTTTAAAAACACAATTTTGTACATCATAGAAAACAAGGACAATTTATATGACAGTGCTGACAGTGAAGATGATGATAGTAATTTCCGACATTTATCAGAAGAAAGAGATTCCAAAGATGTATTTGTCAAATTTGAAGAAGTTACTGTGGAGCCAGATATCCAAATAAAAACAGAAGACTTTGAGGAAGAGTACAATGATCAGGAATATATGAGTGATTTGTTGGAGTGCAAACAGGAAATGAAGGACGAGGATTGTGATGACGAATTTATCAATAATAATTCCTTTGATCTTTGTCCCCCATCCCAAAGTTACAATGAACATGTAGCCAAAGTTAGTTCTTCCAGTGATTCGATACACTTTTTGAATAATTTTGTAGGTAGTTATCCACACCGAAGGACGTTTTCACCTCAAAATGTTCGTTGTCGAACAAGAGACAATCCCTACATTAATCCAATGTTGAGACAACAGTTTCTGTATAGGAGTTTTAAGTGTGACAAATGTAGTAGGTATTTCAAAAGTCCTGGTTATCTCAAAGCTCATCATTCGAAAGTTCACTGATGTAATAAAAGTTTGTTAGGAGAAGCTTCGAACATGTGGTTATTTCAATTGTTGTCAATTGTTTTCATGTTGTTTTTACAAGAAAAAAATGTATAGTCCTTTTCTCGATTTGTTAAATAGAAAAGTTATAATTTCAAGACACAATAGAAATCAGAAATGTTGAATGTTTTTCCTATTTTCAAGTAAAAATATGAATTTAATATATATGTGAATGTTATATCCAAAATGTTGGGTGGAAGTTTGAAAGAGAACAATTGTTATTCATATTCAAATTATAAAAAAATAACATGGATTTTACAATAAAAAAAAATCCATTGACAATTTTTTAACCTTTTAACAGATTCAAAATCCGTTAAGTGGAATTCCCAATAAAAGAATAATATATATTGAAATTATATTGTATATCAGTAAATTTGGGAGCATTGAAGTTTTGAATTTGTATGTTAGGTTTATTCCATAAAATATAAGGGTTTATATTCAAATTAGTGAAGTATCTACCATCTTTCTATGTAACTTGAAGTATTTTTTTATTGATAATATTTGGAATGAATACAACTCCTCCAAAACTATTAAATTACAGTTTGAAATGCTTTAATTGACAATATTCTAAATGAAAAGTATCAAATTCCTGTATAGAAAACATCAATTGATACTTTAATTGAAATGAACATGATAAAATTGTTGAACGACTCCTATTTTCAACTGAATTATTTAATTCCACGTATTACAGATATCTTCTGAATGTGATAGAAACTAGTCTCGAGTGTTAGTTCTTGGTTTCATTTTAGAAATTACAATATTATTTTTTTTTTGTATCGAGTTTTTCTCATTTTCTTGTGTTATATTTTGTCTGTCATGAAACTTGGATTTTTTCAGTCATAAATTTATTTTTTGTTTGACAAAGAAATACTCGTAATTCAAACTTCCATTCAATTCCCTCGAATCCGAATTTAAATGTGTATAATGTGTTAATTCTATATGGAAACTTGGTGTTAAATAATTTGCAATATATATGTAATATATAAAGGAAACTTCCAATGAAGTGATGGACAATGCTTTTTACTGAGTTGTAACTGATTTTATTCAGTGACTTCAATGTTTTTGATATTATATAATTTTTTTATAAAGAAAATTTAGATATTTGTTCTGTTAGTGGATTGACAAAAGTCCTGCATATAAAGTGTTCCCAAAATATAGAACAATTTTTTGTTAATCCCCGTTTTTCATTTGAGTACAAAAACATATTCATCAAAATGTTCCAATTGTCTTTATTGAAAACAATTTTAGTCATCTTCTGATGATGTTAACTTGGTTAGCGAAACGGGTGCCCAGAATCAGTACTTTTGTTATGCCTGGTGTAGAAAAAGTATTTTGAAGACATTTATTTTACTCCATAAGTGAATATTTCTTGAATATACACCAATGACAGCTGTCCAAAGTATTAAAAACGTAGCAAACATTGGCAAACATAAAAATTTATTTACGTCACTTGCAAAAGTTGTCTAACATTAGTATTTTGAAAGTAATTTCACTTTGCATTTCTATACGTTAAAGTTATTCTATGTAACTATCCTATGATTTCAAAATAGTAGGCACTGAATTCTCGGAAATGACGTTTTTGCTTTAATCTGTCTCTTGCTGTGGCGTACAGAAATTATACTACATAGATGAGGAGAAATGTTAATAAAATCGCAACATTAACAACAATGTTTTTGTTTTAATGCAATATTTTTGAGAATTTTGTGACTACTTTTATGGAATTGTACTATAACACCGCCGAATATTGCAAAACAATTTTCATTAATATTTCGAGGGATCAATTACCGCAAGGTAGCGATAGCATCAAAGCAAAACCACTGAATGGCAAAATTATGTAAAAAAAAACTCTGATATTAGTTAATAAATGAATGAAAATATTTTGAGGACAGGGAAAATCACAGTAAGTGCGTTTTTTGCCAATCGGTGTATCGATTCTGAATCCTACAAATATTATGAGAATATAACTGGGAACTGGGTATAACATTGGTTCCCTGTACAATATATTTTGAATTCACTAGTCATAACTCTTATAAAACATTTGTACAGAAGACAAATAAAATGCATGATTCAGCAATGTAGTATTTGAATGCCTATAATTTTTTTCTTCAATGACCATAATTGTTATGATTTTTTCTCTTCCAAAAATGCTTTTCAATGTTTTCAACCAGTGTTTTCCTGGAGTTTGACGTTAGAATTAAAAACCTAGATGTCACTTACTCACCGGTTTTCAGAGTTTAGGGGTTAGTCTATACACAAAGCCAAAAGTTTGGGAAACTAGGTAAATCAACCGTTTGCGATATTTTCACTTCTGTTCAACAGATTTCGTCAAAAAAAACAGTTCTCAATCCATGTTGAGGCTTCAACTAATATTTCAACTAAATTTATCAACATAATATCATCGTACCTGGCTATGTACGATGAGAATATGTTGATAAAATTTGTTGAAATATTAGTTAACAATTGATTATCTGGAATGTATTTGAAGTCGTGTCGATATTGAGTCTAACATAATATGATGCGTGTTCAATGAATACTTTACTGAGTTTTTCACTCAACAGTTTACAAAATCGAAAAACAATGCCAGTAACATGAATTTTAGGATATTTTGTCGAAAAACCTATAAAAATTAGGAATAATTATTGAAGGTCTGGTTGGGAATCAAACTGAAAAGTATATTTTTCGCTGGACTTCCCCAACTTTACGCATTTTTATTTTTCGGAGAAATTAACCATTTGAAAAATAACATAGGACCTCACAGAACATAATATAAAGTTAAGTTTTGTGGGTAAATCTCAACATCTGTATTTTTTATGCACATTGAATGCACCGACATAAACGTAGTGATTGATAATTACTATCCTTTTCTATTATACCGGGAAGAGCGAAACATCTAATGTTTTCGTCAAACTGAAGAATCTAAAGTAACCGCAGTCAGTCAAGATTGGAGAGGGGTTTGTTTATTGTTGAAGTTGGTGTATTTTTCAACTTATTTCATTGAAAATGGAAATAGCAAACGCTGTGGGCACCACTCCTGGGGTGACTCGAAATCCAAGAATGATGGAAGGCGTCGGTGCCCGAGTTATCAGAGGCCCTGATTGGAAATGGGGAAAACAGGTTAGGTTATGATTTTTGAAAATCTACTATAACTTTAATTTGAATGAATTTTAGGACGGAGGAGAGGGTCATGTAGGTACTGTGAGAAATTTCGAATCTCCTGATGAGGTTGTTGTAGTCTGGGATAACGGAACGGCTGCGAATTATAGATGTTCAGGGCAATATGATTTGAGAATCCTCGATAGCGCTCCTACGGGGGCGAAGCATGAAGGAACGATGTGCGACACTTGCAGACAGCAGCCAATATTCGGTATCCGTTGGAAATGCGCTGAATGTGGCAACTATGATCTATGCTCCATTTGCTACCACGGAGACAAACATCAGCTCCGCCATCGCTTTTATCGTATAACAACCCCAGGTAGTGAACGTGTTTACCTGGAAACTCGTCGCAAAACGAAAAAGATCGCGATACGTGGGATCTTTCCCGGGGCTCGTGTAGTGCGCGGAGTTGACTGGCAGTGGGAAGATCAAGATGGGGGTAACGGACGTCGGGGCAAAGTACAAGAGGTTCAAGATTGGTCAGCAGCCAGTCCCAGATCAGCTGCTTATATTGTTTGGGATAATGGCTCCAAAAACTTGTATCGAGTTGGATTTGAAGGAATGGCTGATTTAAAAGTTGTAAACGATGCCAAGGGCCAAAACGTTTATCGAGATCACTTACCTTGTTTGGGGGAACAAGGACCTGGCAGATCTGCACCTCCAGGGTTGAAAATTGGAGACCAGGTATAATTTCAAAAGACCAATTTTTCAGAAAATTGACATTGACAGAATATATAGTAGATGTGAAAATTACATTTGTTTAATCAGTTTGAGGTTATTATTGCTTTGGAAAGAATGGAAAGTTGCAATCTTAAACACCATTATTGTTTTTCATTCACACAAAAGTAACCAGCAAATAGGTCACTATTTTTACCAATTGCAAATGAAACAATTTCATTATCAATAAAAAACAAACTTTTCAGAAAAATGTATACTTTCATACTTTTTCATAGATTATATTTATATGAAGGTATGTTAGTCTGCAGTTTTTGACTTGAATAAATATTGGTTTTATCAAAGTCAAATATAAGTTGAAAACACTTCTTTCTCGATGCAGATGTTGAAAAACCAGATATTCTGGTTAGTTATGGCACAACGAAGAAATAGCTTGAAGTACCACAAAGCTAAGAAACTAGTCATAGTTACTTGAATTTTCACATTAGAAAACATATTCAGTAGTGCTGTAGAGTTCAATTCTATTTGATAATTCAGTAAGTTTTCAGAATTTTCAAATCTATCAATTTCAAAGCATTCCAAAAGATTGTGTTTCAAACCTTTCTCTTTGAAATATAATACTTCATAGTCATGGTTGTACTATTGATCTTCTGTCAGAAGATGGTTTGAAAATGTGTAAATGTGTGTTCTTTTATTCTTTGGCAGAAGGTTTTTTGTTTGGCCAATATAAAGTTTTGGGCAAGAACTGAAAGTCAAGTTATATACACCTGATCTGTCTGATACTGAAGATTTGCATGTATTGTTTTTAATACATTTTAAAAAATTATTATTCATCCGTTTAGCCTTGTCCTTTTCAAAAAACAATTGAAGTTATTGGTTGTTCCACCAAAATATGTTAATGTCCTATGACATTAACATGTTTCCGAAAGTGGGATAGACCAGATTGCAATCTCTTGATTTTTTGTTTTTCCAGTTCTTTTTGTACAAGTGTAC